>JASDQU010437898.1:59917-70580 GCA_032191745.1 Picea mariana | reverse complement strand
GAGAAACATTTGTATAACCCGGTGTGTTCTGTGCATTATAAGTCGGGTGATTTGCCTTGCCCGTGAGGAGGATAAACATTTTTCCCTTGAGGAGGGTAAGGAGTATATCTTGGAGGCAGATACACATTAGACCCATGGGGAGGATAAGGTTGTCGTCTTTGAGGACTCCAGGTGGTGTTTGGGATGCCTGGATAAGGTTGTCCATAAGATGGTCCGGAAGGAACAGGATTTGATACTCCTCCTTGTGGGTTATGATATGAGTGCCCCCCAAAATGGGGTTGGGTAAATGTGCCTCCAGAAGATACTCCCCAGGATTGTGAAGGGTTTCCAATAGACGAAGGTTTCCCCCTGCCAGTGGTGGATTGACAACCGGGGTATGACTGGCAAAGGGAGGTTTCCCTCTAGGAAGAACATAAAAAAGGGGTTGTCCCCTGGGAGGGGTAGGCCTGCCATAGGATGGTGGTATTCCAGGAGGGATAGGTCTGCTAGATGGTGGTTTTCCTCCAGTCAGTTGTATTTGGCTGATAAGGGTCTACATTCTCAGGTGAAAAGATGTCCCGGCAAGATCATGCAGAACACGTGGAGCTGTAGAGTGAAAGTTTGTAAAATTGGGTGTAGGGATCGAAGTGCCTTAGGAATGAGTAGAGGTGACTAGTCTAGCATTAGGATAGACTTGTGTTGATGCAACAATAGGGTTAGTGACCTGATTGATGGGGTGATTCATAGTTTGACTAGATGACCCACATTTAATAGGAGGGTCATGAAGATTAAAGGGTTGTCGAAAGGATTCAAAATGCTCATAGAGATCGCGTCCTGATGAATTCCTCTATACAGAATGAGCAGGTGTGGGATTTGTATATGCTAGAGTGGTAGGACGAACATGAGTCTTATACTCATCACCAAAGGTTGGTTCTGTGGATCCCATATATGTGTCGGTAAAATCTCTCACAGGTAACTGTGGGACCTCTTCGTCTATGACATTCCCAAGAGAGTCTAAATGAAGCAAAAGTGGTTCGAGAGGAATTTTTGACATAGACATAGTGCAAGGAGTGGGATTCTCAACCATAACCAAAGCACCTTCTGGTTTGTCTAACGGAGGAGTAACAACACTCCCAACGTCAGATTGATTTTGTACCTCTCCACGGTAGTTGTCTTCTGGAGGGTTAGGAGGTAAGGGTTGGTAGACTTTCGGAGGAAGCCCTTGCATCCTACGCGATCGACGAAGACATTTATCGTCTACAGGATCAATTTTGGAGAATAATAGTACACACTGAAAATCTAGGGCCAACTAACAAAAAGAAACAACATATGCTAATAAAATCTAGGAATCAAAACCAAACAAACAAAACTTCTCTCGATGATCGTACTAGTTGGTGATGAAATCCAACGTCACGTGATCAAGTCAAGAAGGGGCTAGGATATGGTGGAACAGTTACAATGGTGACCTACTTAACAGACTTTCACCTTTGTGCAAGCTTCCATGCAGTAATTGTGGATTTACCCTCCAAGGAGCCCAAGTGAGTTTGACCAATTTCTGTCCCAGGTACTGTGAGACTTCCCTTCACCGTTACCTCATGTAAGTACCTAAGGATTATGGAAACTAAGGACACCAACTCGTAGTCAGACCCTGGGCAGGTGCAGTTGACAGTTCGATCCGAACGTATGGGTAGGATAACAAGTCCGAAATCAACTCGATAGGCTCCCATGCATAATCATGGGTATACCCTCAAGTGACCCCCAATATATGATCTGACCAGTACAAACAGTTGAACCACGGAGGGATAATATCCGTAATTCTTCTGAATGTGACCTCGTGCATAACCCCTGTGTGAGAGGGGGATCCAAGAAATCCTATATGACAATTGGATTTGACTCTCCCTATATCAGGATGCTAATGTTCATTTTGAAAACTTTGGAGAGTTGTACTCATAGCCTAATCCAAAGTGCTAATCCTAGTCTAATGTTGGTGGAAGATCCTAAAAACAAAACGTTCTAGATAATTTTTAATTAGCGTTCATTTTACAACTGTTCTTTACTCAAAGGGTGTATGACAATGAAACTGATGGTATGATGACTCAATTCCCAAAAATGCATAAGAAAATGATAAGCAGTCTTGTATTTTGATGAATGGCTATTTAAGGGAAAGAGAAAAAGTTGTTTTCACTATCAAACACTAAGATGCAATGTCCTCATACAAGTGTTTCTCAATCAAATCCAATGCAATGCTAAAAATTTCAGAAATGCCTTCTAATATCCAAACCAATCACTAAAATATGTCCTTTTTCTTATATGCGAATGATAATCAGATGTAAAACTTCTAAATGTCAATCAGACTTCAGGATTAAACAATCAGAAGCAAACCTCACACGAAACAAAAATACACTCTCATCGTGAAATAGACAAGAAGGACAAAGATAACCAAAGTTGCAAACAAGAACCAAAAAACCTCAAACAAAAGAGAAATGTTGGAAAACCGACCTCAAATATTAGATGGAAAGGTTCACAGACCTTTGGATTTCCTCACAAAAGTTTCCACTCAGTCAGATAAAGGAGAAGAAAACAACAAGTTAACTCTAGGTCCGCAAAGACAAAGAGTGACTTCAAGGCAAGGAAAGAAAATGTCAAATTCCCAAACAAGAAGAGATCAATCCTTAGAAAATAGGGTGTTGAAGGCCAATACCAAGATGGACTGAGAGTATGAGACCTTGAGCAAATGCAAAAGGCAAAAACTGAACTCAAAAACTGAAAAACTAGAGGATTTTCCACTGAAAATGGGGTAACGCTCTGGTGTAAGGGGCACTAGAGCATTCCAACGCTCTGTGTAAGACCACCAGGGAGTGTTGGTGCTTTGATAGCAAGGGAAGGGGAGTGCTCTGCTGCAAAAGCTCAAAAAAATGCCCAGAAACTCAAAAAATCAAGGAAATTCAGTCAATCAGGGTGATCATGATGACATAAAGAGGAAATCAAACAAATCTAAGAATAAAAAAGACAATATGGAGAGGTTAAAATGAGTGGACAAAGGGCTAAAATAAGATCTGGGAATGGAAACAAAAATCAGAGCTCCTCCCCAGCAGAGTCGCCAATTTCTGTTGTAGGTGAATCCCCCTGCAGACAAGTGGATTCCCTCTTGGTATCTAGACTCCTAAGGCCAATACAGAAAAGTGCTTAGCATGGACACTAACTTCCTTTTAGATCTAATCAAGCTAATAAATGAAAGAGAAGGAGAAATATATATACCTTATTAGCGACTTTGTCCTTTCAAAGTCATGGCTGAGCTTCGATTCTAAGATCCCTGATAGGTCTTGTAGGACAAACAAAGATACAATGGACTTCCTACTCTACTGATATTATCTCAAATATAGATCCATTTACTGTAGACAAACTCATATGGAATGAACATAAGTTTGAAAGAAATAGGCCAAGCATTGATTATTAATGAGAACAAGTAAAAGTACTTACAATGCTTTGAATGAAGGTGCAACAACTTCTTGCAGTTCTCCTTGTCCAACCTCTTTGCTCAAGTAATCTACACTGATTTCTCTAATGACATCTCACTTATGAGATCATAAGTGTCACATCTCCAATCTCTTCTGTTCATACCACTTATAGGATCATAAGTTTGGTATCAATCTCTAGTCTTTTCCCTCATTTCACCATGAGAAGGCCTCCTTATATAACCTTGGAGAGGTCCAACCACTTGAGAGATATTTGGGATAAGTTGAGGATTCCTCTCCTTCAGTTGAGTATCTTCCCTAAGATCATGCCTTGACCATCTATTCGAATCCAACCACCTTCAGGAATTGAGGGATTCTTCCCTGATTTGTCTAAACAAACCCAAAACTTGCTCAGAAAAGGGTAGCGCTCCCCCAAAAGGGTGCACAGAGCGCTCAAACACTCCCCCAAAGAGGCTCAGGGAGCGCCAACACTCCCTGAAAGTGGGTAGAAGAGTGCTCCTCTCCAAAATCCATTTTTACTGGTTCTTTCAGTGGCAAAAGGTTTGCACTCCCTGTCAAGTGATCGCTCTTCTTCAAAACTAGTCTTTGAGGTGTCTTAAGTGTCTTTATGATGTCATTAGAGGCACGACATAGGAAAGATGGAAGTATGATGTTTGTGACACTTACAACACTTACAGTCAAGATGCGACACTTACAACACTTGTAATGACGACACTTGCGACACCATCGAAGTGAGTAATTTTGAGGTGTAACACCCTATGTCCATTAAGGGGGTCAAATCAAACTTTGAAAATGGCATTGCCAACTCACTAGGCATTTCCATAGTGCACCTTTATTCTATGCTCCTTTACCATAATTTGCCATAATCAACTGATGTCACGATTTCCATTGTTTTCAATGCCCTTGTCTTTAAAAAGGAATATTGAGATTTGGTCATTTATGAGATTGCTAACTGTTTATCAATTTGAATTTTTCCCCCCAGGCTCGACTCTGCTAAAATCACTAGTTCAGACAAGCTACAGATTGCACTACGAGATCAACTGTTAGAGCTGGATTGGAGGATGAGGTGGATGTAGCAGTTCCATAACTTGCTACCGATTTTCCATCATCAACCACAACCTCCAGGTATTTCATGAGTCTTTTCAACTGCATGGGAAAGTGTTAAGATACACCTGCCTCATCTTTTGGTTGTGCTTGGCACTGCAGATTGCATCCTCTCTCATCCATTTGCATGTGTAGCTCTTCTTCCATAGAATCCATAGCCATTTTACAACTGAATTTCACCTATACTAAGGTCAAGCCATTCTTCTTCAAAATATTGAATGCCCATTCATTCATTTGGCTCTTGTGTCCACATTGCGCTACATAAATCGCTGCCAAACCTACACTATAGATCCCCCGTCTCAGTGATGCATTTTCCTTGGATTTATCAATGCTATCTTATGTATTCACAAGATCCATGCATTAAGCCTCCTTTTTTCACCGTGTCATCCTACGTTTTATCTCAAATTCTGCTGGCAGTGAGGAGGATAGCAGCCCCTACCTTTTAAAAGATTTGATGACCATTATATGGTGGCATAAAACTGAAAAATGCGTCCCTACATACCTTTCCTAAGAGTTTATTTCTCTCATTTTTTAAAAGAGAAACCATCAGACCAGTCTATTGTTAATTCAAATGTGAGTTGGAGGAAAATCCTTGAAAGAGTAACCATTAGTCACTGCCAATTCTCATACATATTTGCCTCTATTTGGTTCCTTTACCCCTCATTACATAACAACCTTTGATCCCCTATTTATATCCATGGAGACACCTCAAAGGAATAAGTCTCACAAGGGAGGGAGTGTGATCAGGACTGAACCTTCTGACATGCACCTGTTTGATGCCGAGCCAATGGTCAAGGAGGTTTTCCAAAGGGTTTGATGCCTCTCTTTTTTCCAAAACATGTAGAGGGGACACCTTGAAGTAGAAAGGTAGTTTGCATTACACTTTGATGAAATTAATACTATGGTGGGAAACCTTGAGTTTGAGGTATATGATGCCTTTATTGCAGCAACCACTAAGATACCTAATACTGGTGAGAGGTGGTTCAAATCCATGATCCTTAATGCTACCTTTTCCAAGGACTTCCTCAAACCAGAATACCAGAAAGACAATTTGTCTAAGGGAGTGCATAGGATCCACCTAGTTGAAGGCTTAAATAAAATGCTGAATATCATCCAAAGTTATTTTAAAGGTGAGGGAAGGTTTAACATGATATACTGGTATCATATAAGACTCTTGCTGCATTTAACTAGTAAGGATTCAATGAATATCCCTTTTTATCTATTGAGGAGTATGGGAAAGATTTCTGATAGAGTGCAAGCCAAGTCCAAGGCTATGGACACTAGTGTCTTCCACTCTGGGTTCATTAGGATGCTGGGGATTGAAGAATTGAAGAAAAGGAACATTCCTTGAAAATAATTCATTGTCTCTGCCCATATGCAACTAGATATAGCTTCTACCCCTCAATCAAGGATGCAAAGCCCTTTTCCATTGAGTAGTGTTGCCCCTGCAAGAACAAGTAAGATGATAAAAATAAAACCCACTACTCAAGACAAAGAAATCCCTAAAGAAATTGAATAAGAAGAGAGGGAGGTTCATCACTCCCCACAGAGAGATTTTTCACCTCCTCCTACAACTGAATTGGAAGAAGTCCCTTCATCTACCAAAACCAAAACCAAGAGGGGAAGGAAGTTGCATTTCCATTCACCTTCTCCAACAACTAAGATCAGAATCATGAATCCTTTTACTAGATCATAAACCCACAAGGAAGCTGTTGAAGCAGAAGTATTACCCAAGGATTCAGTTCCAAGGAAAGAGAAAGATAAGGGTAAAGACATTGAGAAGCCTATTGAGGTGATGGAAAAAGCCTCTGTTGAACATGAAGATAAAGGTAAAGCCATTGAGAAACCTATTGAGGTTATCAACATCAAAACTCCACCTAGTAATCCCACTTTCAAGGATTGATCATACAACTTAGGGAGGCTAGGAAAGAACTTGCTCGTTTGAAGGAAGAAAGTTTGAATAAGAGAAGAAAGATGAAGGAACTCATGGACATGTACATTGAAAACCTTTATCTAACAAGGTTTTCAGCAAGAAGAGCCTTGCCTCTCCATAGGCAACTTAAGACCCTATACAAGAAAAACAAAAGCTTTTAGTCCCAAAACAGAAAACTCAATGAGGAATTGTAGCATTTCAAGGATGAACTGGCCCAGAGGAGATTAAATTTTCTGGTACAAGCTGCAATAGAAAGAGATGAACCTGCAGTTAAGAGGATTATCCCTACAAAGGAAAAATATACTGCTATGACAAAGGGAAGTTCTCCTGCAACAAGGAGGAGTGCTAGATTGATGAAGTAGTTGGGGGATGACAGATCCATTTTTGTGGGTGGTATATTTTTGCAAGTGTGAAATGATTAAGGAAGTATGATTTTTCTACCTATACAGGCATCTACAGGCTCCTAGTCCATCAACTAAGTTTTTTGTGTTTTTGAAGAATTGATTACATGACACAGAAAAAACATAGAGATTCCATAGCGCTATGGCACTACATAATCGTCTATACATGATGTTCTACAATTGAGCTATGAAATCTCCTATCCAAACTCAACAATGGCGCTACAAAATCTAAAGAGATATTTTATGTATGGTGCTACCGAATCTGTAGAACTGTTACATAGGAGTGGCACTACCGAATCTATAGATCTATTTCAGGAGTGGTGCTACGAAAACTGCAGAGTCATTACATAGGAGTGGCACTACAGAATCTTCATAGTTGTTACAGAATCTGTAGATTTTTTTTACAAAGGGAGCTACAAAATTGGCTACCAAATGTGCTACATAATAGCACTACGAACTGGCCCTTGCAGTCAAAGGTTCGAATTCATGACTCCTTCCTGATTGTTGATGATGTGTAGAGAAGCAAGGATCATAGTTGGAAGCTTGGAAGAATCATACGACCATTGGAGGACACTTGGAACTGAAGAAGAATGTGCCTAATCTAGAAGACATGCCATTTAATTCTTGTTGGAGTGGTTGCCAACATGGCTCCTAAATTGTAGCAATTTGTTAAGATCTGTTAGCACATGTATTAGAATTTCAGTTGTTTTGGAGAATCCTAGGATAGGAAGGCCAACTCACACCTCTAGATGTTTCCTTTCATATTTTGATTCTAAATACATCTTCTAAATGATTAGAGAGGTTTGAATGGTTGAGCAGGGCTCCCTGATTGTAATATTTTGACTAAGTAAAGTTGTTCTCTGGTTATGTATTGGACTTGAGACATTTTGATTAATAGAAGTCAGTTCCCTTTTTATCATCTTATTGCCTCTTATACTAAAATAATCATGATTGGATGATTCATATGAGATGTTGTGGTTGTGTTATGATGAATGTTTGATTATAATGCTTCTATGAATGTTTTTCAATGTTCTTAAAATTTAAGTTCAAGAAGTTCTTGTGACTGAGTTTTCTTCTCTTGGCTGATTAAAGAACTGATGTTAATAGAAGACCTTTCCATTTTCCTCACTAAGTCTTCCTCCTATTCACTTTCACCCTAAATAAATGACTAAAGTTAATCAAGACCTCATTTTCTTATGCATGCTAGCCCAAATTTCTGAGTTAAAACATTCTTATTCTAAGTTCTGTCCATTTGACCTTTAATCATTCATTTACATTTACAAACATTTTGATGGGTACTGGGATTATACTCTTGCAATATGAGGGTGATTCTCAATGCTAACACACGGAATAACAAAGATACAACAAAACTAGTTTTCTATTCAATAAGGAAATAAGCTGAAACCGTAAAATGCAGTGGAAAACAAGCTTGCTAGAATGGTGGTTGCTTATCTCTGAGAAGAGATGTGATGACTGTGATCATTCACAAGAAGATCATTACAATGAGGCTCTAAAGGGATTTTTACAATAAAAAAGAATTTCAAAAACCCTAGACATCCAAAAACCTAACCCTAGGAGATGAAACGCCAAAATTCATGTGGGCCCCGTTTGGGTAAGTTAGTACTCAACTTCCCGGGGTCATAACTTTTGCATACGATCTCCATTTTAGGCACACGATAGCCCATTGGAAAGGTATCGTAGAGGAGATTCAATTTGGGGGATAAATAAAAGACTTAAGCTATCATTGAGAATCTCAATCCCAAAAAACCTTCATTTAGGCCCTTAAAATGGCCTGAAAAGTTAAAAATTGCTAAAAATAGTAAATTGCGAAAATTGCTAGAAAATTGTTTTGAGTGAGTTGGAAAAGGTGGGTGGCCACTCATATCAATCTGGATCAATCCTCTCTCCTTAGGAATAAATGGTATCCATTGCATTGAGTTCCCCCATCAAATGAGGAAATTTCTATTGAATTTGGTCCCGGGTGAGCCACTTGCCTTGGTGCAGGATCTGTCCTGCTTTGATGAATCGATAAAGATGGATCCTTCGATGTTGAGTTCCCTTGATCTCTTTGTCCACAATGTGATCACTAGATTCCTTTTGTATGTAGTCAAGGTTGATCTCTTTTGGTGTCAATTGCTCTGCTATCTCCGAGGTGTCCAATAATGGTGGGAAATATGAACGAAGGAGAGCCACGTTGAAGACTGGGTCTAGGCTAAGGAAAGGGGGAATGTTGAGCTCAAAATAATTGTAACCCACAACCTTGGTGATGGTGTATGACCCATAGAGAAGTGAGTGAATCTTTCGATGGGGCACTGTAAGGTGTTCTTTCTGCAAGTGCAACCAAACTTTGTCTCCCACTTGAGACTTGTGTGGCACCTGATGTTGATCATGGCGCTACTTGTACTTGGCATTATACTTCTATAGAATATCTTGATCCTGTTGGGGGATGTGCTGGATCCACTCAATGAAATGGGTGGATTTCTCAGCTTCTGGTGGAGCAGGGGACGAGTTGACCAAGGTGGTCACCAGGGGTAGTGCAACATCCATGGGGACCAATGGTTGGAATCCCAACCCCACCTGAAAGGGGTTGTGGCGAGTTGATCTATGAAGAGCTCAATTATAACTATGATGGACATAGGGAAGACTCTCATCCTATGTGTGGGGGTGTTTTGATCTGTACATGCACAATATATGTATGATCATCCGATTGATGACCTCAATTTGTTCATCTGTTTGGGGGTGGAAGGCAGTGAATTTGGTGAGCTTGGTATCCATTAGTGACTAGAGGCTCGACCAGAATATACTGAGGAACCTACTGTCACAGTATGAGATAATGGTTTGTGGGATCCTAAAATGTACCCATACGCGTTCAAAGAAGAGGTTGGCAGTGACTTTTGCTGTGATGTTCTTCTTGCAGGCGGCTGGAATTTCCATCTTGGAAAAGCGATCAACAACCACAAAAGAAAAGTCATTTCCCTTCTTGGTGGATGGGAGGCCCGATATGTAGTCCATTGATATGGATTCCCATGGCCTGTCAGGAGTAGGCAGGGGGGTGTACATGCCCTATTTCTTAGTGATTGGTTTGGAAATAGCGTAGGCGGTGTAGGACCTGATATACTTACCGACATCCTGTCGAAGTTTCGACCAGTAGAAATGATTTTGTAGCACTTCCACTGTCGTTTTGATGCCAAAGTGTCCTTCCACTCGACTGTAGTGAGCTTCCCAAATCAGCTTCGCTCGCTCGCTTGATGGAACACAAAGATGGCCTAGATGACACAAAAACCCATCTTAAATATGGAAATTAGCAACCACTGAGTTGGAACCAAAAATTTGGTAGGTGGTGGAGAATTCAGGATCTATCTCGTAGAGGTGGGGCCATCCGGAGGTCTCATGGCTTTAAGATTCTAGCACCGTGGTGAGTGCCATGACTGGAGGTTGGATGAGGAAATCAACAACTCAGTTGGTACTTCCTGTTTTATACTTGATGTTGAGGTGGAACTATTGTAAGTATGTGGACCTCTTCTGATGGCGTCCATTCTATAATTTTCCTTGGGTCTTCATGAACTGTAGTGGATTGTGATCAATGTGTATGACTGTCTACTTCACAATAATGTATTGTCTCCACTGGAGGCAGGCTTGCACAATGGAGTAAATTTCTTTGTCATAAGTAGGGTACTTACGGACATCATCTAATAGTGTATCACTATGATATGCCAGAAAGTGGACATGTTGAGTGAGAACGACTCCCATAACATAGTCTGAAGCATCTG
>JASDQU010437898.1:24775-41171 GCA_032191745.1 Picea mariana | reverse complement strand
ATGTACGGGGGTGTTTTGAATTGTACATGCGCAGGATATGTACAATCATCCGATTGACGACCTTAGTTTGGCCATCTGTTTCGGGGTGGAAGGCAGTGGATTTGGTGAGCTTGGTATCCAACAATGACCAGAGGCTCAACCAAATGTGTTGAGGAACCGACTATCATGGTCTAAGATAATGGTTTATGGGATCCCAAAATGTACCCATACTCATTCAAAGAAGATCTTGGTAGTGGCTTCTGCTGTCATGTTCTTCTTGCAGGTGACTAGAATCACCATCTTGGAAAAGCGATCAACAACCACAAAAACATAGTCATTTCCCCTCTTTGTGGACAGGAGGCCCAATTTGTAGTCCATTGAGATGGATCCCCATGGCCTGTCAGGAGTAGGCAGAGGGGTGTGCATGCCCTATTTATTAGTGGTCGGTTTGGAAATAATGCAGGTGGTGCAAGATGTGATATAATTTTCGAGATCCTATCGAAGTTTTGACCAGTAGAAGTTTTTCTGCAATACTTCCACTGTCTTTTCGACGCCAAAGTGTTCTTCCATCTGACTGTAGTGAGCTTCCCAAATCAGCTTCATGCGCTCGATTGATGGAACATAGAGATGGCCCAGACGACACAAAAACCCATATTGAAGATTGTAATTAGTGACCACTGAGTTGGCACCCAACATTTGGTAGGTGGTGGAGAAGTCAAGGTCTGTCTCATAGAGGTGGGGCCATCTAGAGGTCTCATGAACGCAAGAGTCTAGCACCATGGTGAGTACCGTGACTGGAGGTTAGTCGAGGAAATCAGAAACTCAGTTGGTAATTCCTATTTTATACTTGATGTTGAGGTGGAACTGTTGTAAGTATGTGGACCATTTCTGACGGCGGTCATTCTGCAATTTTCCTTAGGCCTGCATGAACTATAGTGACTTGTGATTAGTGTGGATGACTGTCTCCTTTTCAAGAATGTAATGTCTCCACAGGAGGCAGGATTGCATAATGGAGTACATTTATTTGTCATAAGTAGGGTAGTTATAAACAATATCTGATAGTGTCTCACTATGATATGCCATAGGGTTTCCATGTTCAGTGAGAACAATGCCCACAATATAGTCTGAAGCATATGTCTCAATCTCAAAGGGATGTTGTAGGTCCGGTAATGAAATTACTGGGGATGAGAACAATCGCTTCTTGAATTCATAGAAGGCTTGTTGGTGGGACATTCCCCACATAAATTTTTCCTTACCTCCACCCCTGGTTACTTGGTTGAGGGCCCATGCGATAGGAGAGAATTCCAACACGAACCTGCGATAGAAATTGGCGAGGCCCAAGAACCTCCAAAGTTCAGTGAGTGTGGTTGGGTCTAGCTGGTCATGGATGACCTAGATCTTGGTTGGATCCACATGCACACCATGCTGACCAATGATTTATCCTAAGTAATGGACCTTGTCCATGCCGGAGGAGCATTTTTCCAAGTTTGCATATAGTTTGTGTTGCCGCAGGGTGTGTATAACTTGCTGAATATGCTACAAGAGTTCCGCCCAAGTCTTGCTGTAGATGAGGATTTCATCCAAATACACCACTACAAAAGTATTGGTGAAAGTTTGTAGGATATCATCCATCATCCTCATAAAATTTGTTGGAGCATTTTTCAAACCAAAGGGCATGACCAACCATTCAAAAGACCTTCTTTTGAGTTGAAGGCAGTCTTCCATACATATGTCTGTTCTATTGGAACCTGGTGGTAGCCAGACTTTAGATCAATCTTACTGAAGTATTTGGCCTTCTTGAGTTGATCAAGGAGGTCGTCGATTCGGGGAATCAGGTATCGGTTTCAGAATGTGATTTTATTCAGAGCCAGGTAATCAATGGAGAGTCACCAGGCCCTGTCTTTGTTCTGCACCAGCACTATTGAGCTCCCACAGGGTGATCAGCTGGGAAATATGTGTTGCCCCTTCCTGGATTTTTCTTTGAGTGGTTCCTAGGACCAAATTGCTGCATCTTTTGTTTGAGCTTCTGCTCGATTTTGATGGCATATAAGTAGGCCGCGCCCAAGGACGAGATGTCCAGAAATTATATTTCGGTCTAGATGTATCTATGCAGAGCACTTCTATACTTGAGCACTAGATGTCGCTCTGAATCTTTGATACCCAACTTGGTGCGCAAGTTATGGAAGATATTTGTGAACTCTGGACTGCTTGGTCTCTTTCTTGGCACAATGTGGCCCATTTGGTGTACAAGTCGTCATAACTTCCGACAGGGTAGTATTGTTCCTTAATAACATCCCTAAAGGATTCCCATGTGGCCATGACTATAAATAATGAGGGCTCCTCTATTTCCTTTTGGTCACAAAAAGTTTCCCACCAATATTTGACATGGGGAATGACTTTGAGGAGTGAAAAAGTAATATTTTATCTATTCAAAAAGTTATGGACCGAAAAATACCCTTGCAGTAGATTCAAACACTTGTCTACAACATCTGAGTCTATCTGACCTTCAAATATAGGAATATCTAAGTTTATTTGTACTTTTAAGGGGCCGACGCCTTCGCTTGAGGAATATGCGTCGCCTGTTGGTAGCCGCCGAAGGATTTGTGTGAAACTATCTATCATCTCGTTCCTCTATTGCATGAGGGATTCCTCAAGCAAGATTTTGAAAGGATCTCCTGTCCCATCATATTTCTTTTCTTCTACCATGAGAGGTCTCTTGGGCGTGTGAGAGCTTTTGTCCTCAAGAGAAACAAGCTCAAGATCCAATTCTTTGTACCCTAACCTCGTTGGGGACATGCATTAAGATGACAAGGAGCAGACCACACTGATACCATTGATCCAGATTTTATGAGAAAAATGAAATGAATAGAAATGATTAAAATATGCTTAACACAGAATAACATAGATATAGTAAAACTGGTTTTCTATTCAATAAGGAAATAAGCTGAAACTGTAAAATGCAACGAAAAACAAGCTTGTTGGAATTGTGGCGGCTTATCTCTGAGAAGAGATGTGATGACTGCACTCATTTGCAAGAAGATCATTACAATTAGGCTCTGAAGGTATTTTTACAATAAACAGGAATGTTAAAAAACCTAGACATCCAAAAACCTAACCCTAGGAGATGAAGCGCTAAAATTCATGTGGGCCCCGTTTGGGTAAGTTAGTACATCAACTTCCTGGGGTCGTAACGTTTGCATACGATGTCCGTTTTAGGCGCACGATAGCCTGTTGGAAAGGTATCGTCGAGGATATTAATTTTGGTAGTTCAATCATAGCCTTTGGCATTAATTGAGAATATCGATACCAAAAAACCTTCATTTAGGCCCTCAAAATGGCCTCGAAAGTTAAAAACTGCTAAAAATAGTAAATTGCCAAAATTGCCAGAAAATTGTTTTGAGCGAGTTAGAAAAGGTGGGTGGCCACCGATATCCATATGGATCAATCCTCCCTCCTTAGGAAGAAATGGTATCCATTGCATTGAGTTCCCCCATCAGATGAGGAAATTTCTATTGAATTTGGCCGCGGGTGAGCCACTTGCCTTGGTGTAGGAGCTCCCTTGCTTTGATGACTCGATAAAGCTGGATCCTTTACTTTCGAGTGCCCTTGATTTGTGTGTACACAATATGATCACTGGATTCCTGTTGCATGTAGTCAGGGTTGATCTCTGTTGGTGTCAAATGCTCTGCTATCTTTGAGGTGTCCAATAATGGTGGGCAATATGGCCGAAGGAGAGCCACGTTGAAGACTGGGTGTAGGCCAAGGAAAGGGGGAAAGTTGAGCTCAAAATTATTATCACCCACAAACTTGGTGATTTTTGGCACAGGGGCAGCCCTAGGGTTCAATGCTTCAACAATGCACCAACAAAACCTAACTACCGACCCTTTCGACAACACATGTGAAGCAGATGAAGTCTCACCTGAGGTAGAGGCAGGGGTGGTTGGAAGACTCAGGTGTCTGCAACCTTAGCTGGAACACAGATATGTGATTCTAACACTTATAAAACACTTTAGCATAGACAATTCATCAGTATTTAACCCTCATGGCACTTCGTAGATGGCACAGAGCACCACAACATTCCCTTAGATCTAGGTTAAGTTAGCACTTAGCAACAACAAAATAGGTCTAGCACTTAGCACATTCATATATGTCAGCTCTACACCCATACATATAAGAAGCACAAAGCAAAGTAGATCTATCTAAGTATATCATAGCAAAGCACATAGCATAATCATATCAAAGCACAACACATGGGAAGAGACAAACACATTAGGTCGAAGCACTGAGCACAACACATAGGTTTACCGTGGTTCACCCCCACTCTAGGGCTACGTCCACAAAGTCTTCTTCTTATTTATTAGCTTTGGTCAATTTGGTTACAACATAGAGCTCAAACTTGTACTCCACATAGGACAGGAGATCTGCATGCACCTTGCCAGATCCTCCTTCCCCGAGTAGATCTAGCACATAGCATTCTTACAATCTGTGCACTCAACATTTACAACACTTGCACTCAACTCTGCAAGTCAGTCACACAGTATACACAAATCCTTTACTAGAACTTAGCTTATTTCTCTCTCTTACATTGCCTAGCTACTTATTTATACTTTACAAAGTAGGCCTAAACATGGGTAAACCCATGGGCCGACATCCCATACCCATTACATTATCACCAAAAACCCAAAAAGGACCCAAGAAAGGGGTCTAGCTTCTGCAATCTTTGCTTCGCATTGCGCTCCATCTTTGACGAGCTGTTAAAAGCCAAAAATGGTCAAATATGACCAAGTGTTCCTCAAAACTTAGTCAAGGGACAATAGGCCCCATACACTCACCTGTGACTCGTCTTGAGTCACTCTGGTCTGATCACTTCCGCCTTGAATGCTTTGATCTTGGCTCGAGCTACTTTGACCTGCTGCAGTGCGACAACCTCTTTCTCAGCGAACTCCTGGATCACTGCCACATTTATTGGCCCTTCTAGGCATTGTTCTGCGGTGATGACAACCTGTTCAAGCTTGGTTCTATGGATTTCAACTTCAGTGAACAGTTGGCATGCCTTTTCTTGGATTGGTTGAATTCGTTGGGAGACTTCCATCACTTTACTTTGTAGCGTGTGTACCTTTTGTTGGGTGGTGCATTGTTTTGCAAACCTCTTCATTCTTTTGACTGGGGTCAAGGCTTTCAGTTGCACTTGTAGCATATCTGCATGCTGCTTTGCTTCTTAGAGCTGTGCCTCCAATGCCTTCAACTCTGGATTCTCTGTGAGGTTCTCATAAGTTTGGGTGCTTCTAGCGCTCAACTGCTTGCATTCCAAGGCAAAGGTTTTTAATCGGCCAACTGCGCTATGGGCAGTTTGCTCCCTTAGATCTCTTATTTCTTGAGGAGTCTCGAGCACGATACGAATTTCCAGATCTACGATTCACTGCTGAAGTTGCTGGATTACTTCTTCAAGTTGTGCCACCTACTGTGGGACACGTTCTTCAATCTTCACTTTTATGACCGTCACAGAGCGAAGTGCTTTGTGAACCCTTTCCTATACTTCAAGTTTTTCTGCCAGCAAATGGTCCTTGCTCTACTGTAATTGTGATTTTTCCTCATCCCACTTCGCTTGTAGGGCAAGATTTTCCCCTTTTTCCTTACTCTGTTTTTCTACAAGTGCGCTTTGTAATTGTGTCAAAGCTTGGGTGGCTTGTGCTGTGTCTTCTTGAGCTCGTCAAAGGCGAGCTTCAACTTTCTCGGCGATTTGGTGTAATTGGGTAGGCCCATCACCTGTTCCTGTTGTTCCAATTTTCAAGGGTGCAGTAGAAACTACTTGGTTGGTCTGGAGTGCCTACTGCACTTCTTGAAGTTCACCCTTAATTCGGTTGAATACCTCCTCCTACTTCGCTTCTTTCTTTTCTGCGATCTCTAGTGAAGCATCATTTAGCGCAACGATTAAGAAGTCAAAGTCGTTCGGTGTGAGGGTAGTATTAAATGTAGTTTGGGTGGCCTTAGTTTTCTTTCGAGATGAGGGATTTGGTGGGTTAATATTACTTTTCTTAGTGGGATCCTCCTCCTCTCTAGGTAGAGTAACCTCACCTTTTTTTTTCTCAACTTCTGTGCCACCTAGTTCTTCACCATCGCCTCCCTGTGCAGGTGAGATTGAAGTAGTCTTCGTGGATGTGCTATGGACATCTTGAACTTCATCATCCTTATTAGTCTTGCTTGGTCTAGGTGTATCCGACATAGCTTCAGGGCTTTCCATGTCGAAAATTTCTGCGGGGTCCGCTGTAACAAGGAGGTCCGCCGACCATTCCTTGGTAATCTGCTCCAAGTCTTATTCTTTCAACTTGTAGTATGACTAGAGCTTCTATTTGTGCTCATCAACGTGTGCTATGATATAGGTGAAGTGGCGGTCCATGCTGAATTTTATCAAAGGTCTAAACCTATGAAGTGTGTTTGGGGTGAGGCGCGGTGTAGACTATATTGCATTCTTCAATTGGTTGTAATATGCGTGGAAGACAACATTGGATTGCCACTGCTTGTTCATGTCACTGGAGTACCACAGTGTACAAAACTTCATGGCCAATGGTTTTAAGGGTTCAATCTTCGAAAAAGTAGCACCTTATGGTATCTTCTAGGCGATGAAAGCGATTAGTATGAGAAACCAACTAAAGTGGAACTCGTACCCTTGGTCTTGCGCTTCTCTGCAATCAAGCTCTAGATGGTTTACAAGGTACTGCACCCAGTTCATCTGTAGTCCCTCGATGCACTTCCCTGCGAGGTCATCTACGAATCCAGTCACTTGTGCTGGTTTGTTCTTGTGAACTAGATTTCCCATGACCAGCTGACAGGAAAGGCGCACTACGCCACTCTGGATAGAGGCTACCTTGTAGCCTCACATGCCTTTCTCAACATCACCATAAGTTTATTTTATCGTCTATGCTAGTGCTTAGTCTGAGGTCTTTCCAGGGTAAAACTCCTATGGGTCAGGGCCTTGCATACTAAGGCCTGTGATCTGATTGATCAAGGTTGGATCCATAGTGATGCGGTGGTCCAACCATAAGTATACTCCATGGTAGCAGGACATCAACAACTTGATGCATGCATTGACTTCCTGGTGTCTGTCAAAGTGCAGGATATTCATTACATTAAGTAGTGTGGACTTCACGAGGTTCTAGGTCCATGACTGCGGGACAATCTTAGAATTATTTCCTTTGGTCCTAGTTAAGTACTTATGCGGGGCTAACATGCTATAAACTTTACGATCTCCAAGGTTAAAATCACTAAATTTCAATGCTGCAAGCTTATCTTGGTCAGCATGAACTGTGTGCACCCCTTTCAGAAGGTACACGGTGATCAAAGTGTACTCGAAGTCGTGAGGTACACTGTCACGGTTGATGGCACTGCTTAGAGGTGGTAAGTAAGTAGGTAGAATGCATGGGATAAGGTTGGCATTTGCGATTTCATCCCTGTGCTTGGTCCGTTTCTCATCGATCGGTCGGGATGGATCGGTGCGAGCAGTGGAAGGGGAGGCCTGGGGTCCTCTTGTTGACAATTCTTGGACTCCTGTAGATAATCCTCACTCTGACATGACTCTCTCAGTCATGAAGTCAATCAAAACTTCTTCAACTACTTTCTCAGCAACACTGAGCTCGTCCGACATACAAGCTTGGGTCAACTAGCTCGGGTGTGAAATGAATTCAGAGACTACAGTGAACAGTATGGGAACAAGGCAATGATCACAGGGTGAAGTAATCTCAGGTTTCAGGGTCATATTCTCACTTAGAAAAAAGTATTCTCGGTGCGTGGTGCGACGAACTAAGTAGGGAAACTTAGCAACGATCTGCTTGCAATGGGTATGAGGCTGCATTAACTTATGTTCTGTCCATTATGGCGTGGTCTAACGGTTTAGTGGCGAGCCATAAATTCTTTTGGACCCATTCGAAGTGGCATTCGAATGGTTATATTGGCTTCCAATGGCTATATTACTTCGCCTCAACGAAGTGGCATATGTCACTGTTCTGATATCCCGACGAAGCTCCAATTATGCAAAGTGTCTTGCTACGAGGTACCCTATGGGATCATCTGTAATTTTTCAATATTAGCCTTCTTCTTACTTATCTTTCTAGCCTTCTTTCCAGTGAGCTTCATCTCAATTATTCTCTTCTCATTTTGATTCTTATTTTCCTTGGACATAGTCACTTCGTGCTGGTGAGATTCTCTCCTAGGGTTTAGGTATATCACTTCTTCTTTGTCTGGGGTAGAAATTTCAGCCTTTTGTGTAGATTTGGCCTCAACATCTGGGCTTCTAGTGTCAGATGGCTTCAATTGGTTCTCCTGTTCTTTTATTAACTGTGTGATCCTTTTAGTCATAAAATCTCTTAACTCTTGTCTCTGTTGTTCTAAAACCTCTTCTTCTTTCTTCTTTCTGGCTTGATCTCTTTCAATCCAAGGTTTTCTGAGTAGCATAGTAAACGGGGCATTGTCCTCAATGAATTTGATAATATCAAAGTCTTCTTTTGTCGAAGTTCCATTGATTGTCATAGGTATCTGAGCGATTTTTCCACATAACATCATCATTTTTCCTTTGAATAGTCCTATTCCTCCCAATGAAGGAATCATGGCAGGCTTCCCTATAGCTTCCCCATTTTTTTTTGGCATAATGTTCACTTGTGTTTCTTCATCGAGAATATAGTTAATGTTGAATTCCCCTATTCTTGCTTCAACTTTCTCCTTTTCTTTGAAGATCTCTGGTAATCATACATCTTTATGTTCCTTCAGGGTTTTTTTCATCTGTATTAATACTTTCTCTGATTCTTGCTGGGGTTCTTCTATAATCTTAGTCTCTTGGTCTCCTTCAGGGTTTTCTTGCTCCATATTAAGCTTTTCAAGTCTAGCAATCATTCTAGGGAAATCCAGTACTTCATGGTCAATAGCCTTACAACAGAGGCAACTAGGTTTTCTCCCAGGGCATTCCTTAGCAAGATGTCCTGGTCTTCTGCAACTGTAACAAAGAGTTAATCCTCTCTTTCTCTTCAATGATGTCACACTCTTCTTATACTGCGCACTAGGATCATAATGGCTAGCCTGCAAAAATTTCTTTCTAGGATCCTGCATCCATTTTTTTGTCCAGACATTCTTTCTATGCATAGGTATAACATATCGATCATTATACTTATCATATCTATTCATATCAAACTTTCTTTCATCTATTAAGGCCCTAGTTTTTAAGCTAGGACAGAATCTATCAAACATATCTAGATCCATGCTCTAGAAACAAAAAAAATTCACTTATCTCACTTCTACAGAGCACAAATCTTCCAGATCTAAGAGCTTTTGACTATTCTTACCTTTATTAGAGAACATAGCTTGCAGATATTACCTCTTTTCTGCAGATTTAACCTCTTTCTTTTAGAAATTTCCACTTTTACTTTTCTTAGAGCACAGAGCATTTAGATCTTGCTTCTTTTCTTCAGATATGATCTTCCTTTCTTCAGATCTGACCTTATTCCTGGAACAAAGCTTCATAGGTCAAGTAAAAAGCTGTGCACTAGGGCAACAGATCTATGCACAAAGATTCCTTTTGCACAAAGTTTCTTCTTCCTTAGTTCCCAGCAATCACAGTTTCATGTCTTGACAACATAACCATTTGTTGGCACAGGGGCAGACCCAGGGTTCAATGCTTCAACAACGCACCAAAAAAACCCTAACTACAGGCTTTTTTGGCAACACTTGCGAAGCAGATGAAGTCTCACCCGAGGTAGAGGCAGGCGTGGTTGCAAGACTCAGGTGTCTGCAACCTTAACTGGGACACAAATATGTGATTCTAACACTTAGAAAACACTTTAGCATAGATCATTCATCAGTATTTAATCCTCATGGAACTCCGCAGATGGCGCAGAGCACCGCAACATTCACTTAGATCTAGGTTAAGTTAGCACTAAGCAACAACAAAATAGGTCTAGCACTTAGCACTTTCATATATGTCATATCTACACCCATACATCTAAGAAGCACAAAGCAAAGTAGATCTATCTAAGTATATCATAGCAAAGCACATAGCATAATGATATCAAAGCACAACATATGGGAAGAGAGAAACACATTAGGTCGAGGCACTGAGCACAACACACAGGTTTACCGTGGTTCACCCCCACCCTGGGGCTACGTCCACAAAGTCTTCTTCTTCTTTATTAGCTTTGGTCAATCTGGTTACAACACAAAGCTCAAACTTGTACTCCGCATAGGATAGGAGATCTGCACACACCTCGCCAGATCCTCCTTCCCCAAGTAGATCTAGCACAGAGCCTTCTTACAATCCATGCACTCAGCATTTACAACACTTGCACTCAGCTCTGCAAGTCGGTCACACAGTATACACAAAGCCTTTACTAGCACTTAGCTTATTTCCCTCTCTTACATTGCCTAGCTACTTATTTATACTTTACAAAATAGGCCTAAATATGGTTAAACCCATGGGCCAACATCCTATAACCATTACATTATCCCCTAAAACCCAAAAAGGACCCAAGAAAGGGGTCTAGCTTCCACGATCTCCACTTCGCATTGTGCTCCATCTTTGACAAGCTGTCGAAGTCCAAAAATAGTCAAATATGACCAAGTGTTCCTCAAAACTTGGTCAAGGGCCAACAGTGATGGTGTACGACCTATAACGGAGTGGGCGAAGCTTCCAATGGGGCTCTGTAAGGTGTTAATTTTGCAAGTGCAACCAAACTTTGTCTCCCACTTGAAACTTATGTGGCACTCGATGTTGATCATGCTGCTTGTACTTGGCATTAGACTTCTGTAGAATATCTTGAAACTGTTGGTGGATGTACTGGATTTGCTCAATGAACTAGGTGGCTTTGTCAGCTTCTGGTGGAGTAGGGGATGATTCAGACGAGGTGGTCACCAAGGGTAGTGAAACATCCATGGGGCCCAATGGTTGGAATCCCATCCCCACCTGAAAGGGGCCATGACCAGTTGAGCTATGCAGGGCTCGATTGTAGCTATGATAGACATAGGGAAGTCTCTCATCAAATGTGCGGGGGTGTTTTGAATTGTACATGCAAAAGATATGTATGATCATCCAATTGATGACCTCAATTTTCCATCTATCTAGGGGTGGAAGACAGTGGATTTGGTAAGCTTGGTATCCAGTAGTGACCAGAGGCTCGACCAGAATGTGACGAGGAACCGACTGTCATGGTCTGAGATAATGGTTTGTGGGATCCCAAAATGTACCCATACTCGTTCAAAGAAGAGTTTGGCACTGGCTTCTTCTTTCATGTTCTTCTTGTAGGCGGCTAGAATTTCCATCTTGGAAAAGCGATCAACAACCACAAAAACACAGTCATTTTCCCTCTTGGTGGACGGGAGGCCCAACATGTAGTCCATTGAGATGGATTCCCATGGCCTGTTTGGAGTAGGAAGAGGGGTGTGAAGGCCCTATTTCTTAGTGTTCGGTTTGGAAATAGGGAAAGTGGTGTAGGACCTGATATACTTGCTGACATCCTGTCAAAGTTTTGGCCAGTAGAAATGTTTCTACCACACTGCCAATGTCATTTTGATGCCAAACTATCCTACCACCCAACTGTAGTGAAATTCCAAAATCAGGTTCATGCGCTCTCTTGATGGAACACATAGATGGCCCAAACGACACAAAAACCCATCTTGAAGATGGAAATTAGCAACCATTGAGCTGGCACCCAACATTTGGTAGGTGGTGGAGAATTCAGGGTTTGTCTCGTAAAGGTGGGGCCATCCGGAGGTTTCATGGCCACAAGAGTCTAGCACCGTGGTGAGTGCCATAATTGGAGGTAAGCTAAGGAAATCAACAACTCGATTGGTACTTCTTGTTTTATACTTTATGTTGAGGTGGAACTTTTGTAAGTATGTGGACCACTTATGATGGCGGTCATTATGCAATTTTCCTTGGGTATGTATGAACTATAGTGGATTTTGATTAGTGTGGATGACTATCTCCTTCCCAAGAATGTAATGTCTCCACTAGCAACATGCTTGCACAATAAAGTACATTTCTTTGTCATAAGTAGGGTATTTACGGACAACATATGATAGTGTCTTATTATGATATGCCACGGGGTGGCCATGTTGAGTGAGAATGACACCCACAACATAGTCTGAAGCATCTATCTCGATCTCAAAGGGATGTTGCAAGTATGGTAATGAAAGTGTTGGGGATGAGCACAAACTCTTCTTCAAGTCATCGAAGGCTTATTGTTGGTACAAGCCCCACACAAATTTTTCCTTACCTCCACCCCTGGTTACTTGGATGAGGGCCCATGCGATATGAGAGAATCCCAACATGAACCTGCGATAGAAATTGGTGAGGCCCAAGAAGCTCCACAACTCAGTGAGTGTGGTTGGGGCTGGCTAGTCACGGATGACATGGATCTTGGCTGGATCCACATGCACACTATGCCGATCAATGATGTAGCCTAAGTAATGGACCTTGTCCATGCCGAAGAAGCATTTTTCCAAGTTTGCATATAGTTTGTGCCATCGCATAGTGTGCAGAACCTGCTGAATATTCCGCAAGTGTTCTGTCTAAGTCTTGCTGTAGATGAGGTTGTCATCCAGATACACCACTACAAAAGTATTGGTGAAATGTCATAGGATATCATCCATCATCCTCATAAAAGTTGTTGGAGAATTTTTCAAACCAAAGGGCATGACCAACCATTCAAAAATACCTTCTTTTGACTTGAAGTTGGTCTTCCATACATATGTCTATTCTATTGGGACCTAGTGGTAGGCAGACTTCAGATCAATCTTACTGAAGTATTTTTCCCTCATGAGCTGATCAAGGAGGTCATCGATTCGAGGAATCAGGTACCAGTTTCAGACTGTGATTTTATTCAGAGCCTGATAATCAAGGCATATTTTCCAGGTCCCATATTTGTTCTGCACCAGAATGATTAGGCTCCCACAAGGTGATGAGCTAGGACGTATGTGCCCCTTGTGGAGTAGTTCTTGGATCTTCCTCTTGATCTCCTCATTTTCTAATAGAGAGCGGTGATAGATTGGCCCATTGGGTAGCGATGCGCCTAGGGTCATATTGATGGGATGTTTGACCTGACAGTGCGAGGTACCCTAGTAGGAGAGGAGAAGATATCTGAGTATTCTTCCACGACCTTATCCACTTGCTTCTGTTGTGTGGAGAGATCAGCTGTAGAGGCCCTGGATGTGGCTGCGATCTTTTTTTCACTCTGAGAGCGAATCACGAAGAAGACAAATTTCTTGGTCTGAGAGATGACCTTCCTGCATTGCTTGGAAGAGATTAAGGAAATAACACTAGGAGAGACTGTCTCAGGTATCTTGTACAATTTTCTGTTCAAAGTAATAATAAAACTATGAGTCCTAGACTCATATACAATATGACATTTTGATAAATACGGTTGGCCGAAAAGAACATTACAGACTTTAAGAGGAGCAACATCACACAATACCTCATCTTTGAAGGGCTTGATGTTGTACGACAGTCAACACTGTTGACCAACACAGAGATCACTTCTTTGGATGAGCCATCCAATGGTGTAGGGTTGTGGGTGCGTCGTTGTCGGTAGGGCCATCCGCTTCACAACTTGTACTGAGATGAGGTTCTTATGACTACCACTATCAACGATGAAGTGAAATGGTGTGCCTTTTACCCACATTTGTGGATGGAAGAGGCCCTCGTCTTCTTCTGGATCATCTGGTTCACTAGGCTGGAGCTTGATGGTAGCAATGGTGGCATTGGGTTCCATGTCAATGGTCAGTCTTCACCTTTCTAGTTCTGAATCAGAGTCAGAACTCGCATCTGATTCAAAGACTTTCTCTTCAGCCACCAATGACTGCTTTGAGCATTAGTAAGGAGTTTTATGCCAAGGGATCTTATGGAAATCACACCACTTCCTGATATCTTTCTTTGTCTTTCCAGTGTTCTTATTTGCTTGCAGCTTGGACTGGTTGTCCTGATACTGTCCATATTTTCTTTGTCCTTTTTTTTGTGGGTTGGGGCCACCACTTCCTGGCTTTTACTGTGAGGGGTTCCCAGGTCCAAATTTTCGTGTCTTTTGTTTGAGCTTCTGCTCGATTTTGACGACATATTGGTAGGCCACACCCAAGGACGAGATATACAGAAATTACATTTCAGTATGGATGTATCTATGTAGAGCACCGCGATACTTAAGCATCAGATGTCACTTTGAATCTTTGATACCCATTTTGTTGCACAAGGTATGCAAGATATTTGTGAACTCTGGACTTCTTGGTCTCTTTCTTGCCACAGTGTGGTCCATTTGGTATACAAGTCGTCATAACTTCCAACATGGTAGTATTATTCCTTAATAACATCTCTGAAGGATTCCTAGGTTGTCGCGACTATAAATAATGAGGATTCCTCTATTTACTTTTGCTCACAGAAAGTTTCCCACCAATATTTGACATGGGGAACGACTTTGAGGAGTGCAAAAGTAATATTTTCTCTATTCGAAAAGTTATGGAGAGAAAAATACCATTCTGGTAGATTCAACCACTTGTCTGCAAAATCTTTGCCCATCTGACCTTCAAATATAAGAATATTGAAGTTGATTTGTGCCATGAAGGGTGCGCCACCTTCGTTCGAGGAAGATGCGTTGCTTGTTGGTGGCTGCCGAAGGATTTGCATGAATCTATCCATCATCTCGTTCTTCTGTTGTGTGAGGGATTCCTCAAGAAACATTTTGAAAGGATCTCCTATCCTGTCATATTTATTTTCTCCTACCATGAGAGGTTTCGTGGGCATGCAAGAGATTTTGTCCTCAAGAGAAACAAGCTCGAGACTCAATTCTTTGTACCTTGACCTTGTTGGGGACATGCATTAAGAAAACAAGGAGCAAATTGCTCTAATACTACTGATCTAGATTTTATGAGAATAATGAAATGAATACAAATTATTGAAATATGCTTCACACAAAATAAAATAAATATAGTAAAACTGGTTTTCTATTCAATAAAGAAATAAGCTAAAATTGTAAAATGTAGCAGAAAACAAGCTTGCTGGAATCATGGTGGCTTATATCTTAGAAGAGATGTGACGACTACGCTCATTCACAAGAAGATCATTACAATGAGGCTCTGAAGGAATTTTTACAATAAATAGGAATGTCAAAAACCATAGACATCCAAAAACCTAACCCTAGGACATGAAGCGCCAAAAGTCATGTGGGCCTCGTTTGGGTAAGTTAGTACATCAACTTCCCAAGGTCGTAACTTTTGCATACGATATATGTTTTAGGCACAAGATAGCCCATTGGAAAGGTATCTTTGAGGATATTCATTTTGGGGGATCAATTAGAGCCTCCAAACATAATTGAGAAGATTTATCCTGAAAAATGTTCATTTAGGCCCTCAAAATGGTCTTGGAAGTCAAAAACTGCTAAAAATAGTAAATTGCAAAAGGTGGGTGGCCACCGATATCCACCTGGATCAATCCCCCCTCCTTAGGAAGAAATGGTCTCCATTGTGTTGAGTTCCCCCATCATATGAGGAAATTTCTGCTGAATTTGGCCCCGGGTGAGCCACTTGCCTTAGTGCAGGAGTTGGCTTGCTTTGACGACTCGATAAAGATGGATCCTTTGCTGTTGAGTGACCTTGATATGTGTGTCCAAAATATGATCACTAGATTCCTATTGCATGCATTTAGGTTTGAGCTCCGTTGCTGTCAACTGCTTTGCTATCTCTGAGGTGTCCAATTATGGTGGGAAATATGGATGAAGGACAACCACGTTGAAGACTGGGTGCAGGCCAAGGAAAGGGGGAATGTTGAGCTCAAAATCATTGCCACCCACAAACTTGGTGATGGTGTACGACCCATAAAAGAGTGGGAAAATATTACGATGGGGCCCTATAAGGAATTCTTCTCCAAGTGCAACCAAACTTTGTCTCCCACTTGAAACTTATGTGGCACCCGATGTTGATCATGGTGCTGCTTGTACTTGGCATTAGACTTCTGTAGAATATCTTGAACCTGTTGGTGGATGTGATGGATCCTCTTAATGAACCAGGTGACTTTTTTAGCTTCTGGTGGATCAAGGGAAAATTCGTTCGAGGTGGTCACTAGGGGTAGTGCAACATCCATGGGGCCTAATGGTTGGAATCCCAACCCCACCTGAAAGGGGCTGTGGCCAGTTGAGCTATGCAGAGCTCGGTTGAAGGAGGTATTCCATACATCTATTTGTTCTATTGGGACTTGGTGGTATCCATACTTCAGATCAATCTTAGTGAAGTATTTGGCCCCCGTGAGATAATCAAGGAGGTCATCGATTCGAGGAATCAAGTATTGGTTTCAGACTATGATTTTATTCAGTGTCCGATAATCAATGCAGAGTCGCCATGTTTTGTCTTTGTTCTGCACCAACATGATTGGGCTCCCACAAGGTGATGAGATGGGATG
>JASDQU010437896.1:56008-77788 GCA_032191745.1 Picea mariana | reverse complement strand
AGCCAACCATAATTATTTTATTCTGTACTGATGTGAATGTTTATGGTTGTTGTACTCTATAGAAGAGAAACGTCTGATAGGTGTTCTGGGTGAGAAGTTTCCTATGGGGAGATATGCCTTGCCTTACTTGCCATCTCCTGGGCGTGCTCTCTCTCTTCTGTCATCACAACAGTCATGGATGAATTCAGGTGTCTGTTCTCTGCCCGGAGACTTATCTTCTCGATCCAGTGCAGCTCTGAGAGAACTTATTGCTGAGAATCGAGCTCAAAGTGTGTCGAGGTATTCAGATGGTCAATATGATCACAGAGAAGGTCGCAGCGTCCGAATGCTACAACCACCAATACAAGAGCAACAAACACAATCACAGGAGGAGATGGGAAACTGCAGGTTCATGCCAGGATTACGTTCCCTTGAGAATAATGGGAAGGTCGAGTATGTTGGAGATGAGGTGAAGAAACACGGGGGAGTAATAGGTAGCCATGCAGTTGTTGTTCGTCCCACACTTGATTTGATGCAGCACTCCAATTCTCTATTTGCATTGCAGTCGGGAAGAAATGGATCATCATCTTCCTCTTCCTCAGAAGAAGAATGTGAAATTTGGAAGACTTTTGAAGGAACACACATCGCTTAATTATTCATCAATCCTTATTTAATAGACCTAAAATCTGCAATGTTATTTAATAGACCTAAAATCTGCAAAGTCATTGCAAGAGATCTGTGATCTATGTTATGCTGAGGAACTAGTGGAGAAAATTCTCTGTACATTCACAAGTACTCGAAGTGAGAAATAGATGAATTTTCTATTTGTTTTCGTGAATATTTTTCTCGTTTTTGTAATTTTTTTCTACTTATGTTCCGGCTCTGGCGTTCGGGGCAGAAACTATTTTGTTGTTGACATCGTCTGATATATTTGTTTGCGTTTTCAAATTTCTGGTAGCTATTAAAATTGGTGTGCTGCTTTTTCTTGTAAATTAAAATGTTCCCCGATGTTGTATACGATCATTACAGAAATACCCAAAATAACCACCGATGTTGTATACGATCATTACAGAAATTCCCAAAATAACCACAAGATCCTAGGCCTAATTAAATGATGACATTGACTCTTTAACTAGAAAATCCCAAACGCAACTTTTCAAAATGAACTATTGTACGGAGCTATCGTATGTCACCGCTTTTATCAAATAATCTCTAAATTCTTGTATTATATGAGAATTACAGATACTGCTGGGGTAAAATGAAGTCAAGAGATTATGTATTTTATGTTTTATTTTGGTTTCAGGATAATTGGGAAGTGTTATGATTTTTTTGATTGAAGTATGTGTATATTTTTTCAAATGAGAATTTAAAATTTATAAGTTTGAATTTATTATTGTTAAAATGGTATTTATAGATTCAAATATATAATTTAAGATTTTTGTTTTATTTTTAAATAAAAAAATGAATTAAATGTTAATTAAAAAATATATTTTTTTCATTTCCTATTATATGTTTTTTTTATTAAATTGAAGTTTACAAATTAAAATTTTTTATTGTCAAAATTATATTTATCAATATAAAAATACAATTTAAAAAATTTTAAGCTTTTTTTATTGTCAAAATTATATTGATCAATTTAAAGATTTTTCACACCTTTCATTCTATCCAAAAGGTTAAAAACTCAATTTCACTAAGAAATCAAAGATATAGTTGGACTATCTTAACACTTTAACAACTTATACTCGGTTCTAATTAAGAAATCAAAGAATTTTACTTGACTCTATTAATACTTGGACAATGTGTTAGAGATGCATCTTCCTCCCAAGATACAAGATTTTAAATTTCAAACACATTAGAAATGCAACTCTTTCTCAATTTCTGTTTTCTCTTAGGGTTGAAACTAGCTGTTCGGAGGAGACAACAAAAAAAATCCATTTAGCTATGGGTAGGTGTGGGATAATTTGACGACTTAGATGCCCCTCATTGATAATTGATAAGTGTGGAATAGATGAATTTTGTATTTATTTTCATAAAATTTTTTTCCTTTTTAATTATTTCAACTGGTCATTTAGATTAAGAACAACCAACCTTGTTGCTGTAGACATCTTTTGTGTTTTCAAATTTTTGATAGCTATTAAAAATTAGTAAGTTGTTTTTATTAAACTAAAAGATATGTTCTTAATGAATTGTATGATTATTACATAAAATCCCCCTATATATATATATATATATATATATATATATATATATATATATATAAAATCATATTAATATAATGATAATGATTCTTAGTCAATTGAGTTTAGCTCTGGTGGTTGGGAGGAATGACTTTATCCTCTCCATCCACCCAAGTTCAATTCTAGCAAATGACATGTTGAGCTCTTAACTAGTATATTATTATATAATGACTTACTAAAATGAAAAAAAATCTATTCCATTTAAACTATAATTTATATGAAAATTTAAAAACCAAAATAAATAATTGCATGGAACTAACACATATTACTAATTATTATAGATAATTTTAAAATTCTTATAATTTTCATAAATTATAAATAGTTTTTTACTATAAACTCCTAGAACTTAAAAATCAAAGAGATTATATATATATATGTTGGATAGTTTTTGGATTTTTTAATTGCATTTTTAACATAATTTTATAGATGAGTTTGAGGTAAATGTTAATTTTTTTCATGCTTGTTTTTACTGAAATTTAAAAATTGCAATCTCTAAACAGGCTAAAACTGCACTCATCAATTAAAAAATGTAACTCAAGTAAATTTATAAATATGTATATAAGTTTTGGATTGATAATTTTTGTTTTTTTTTTAATTGTATTTTTTTAACATAATTTTATTAGAGATGAGTTAGAGGTAAATATTATTTTATTAAAATTCAAAATTACAATTTTTAAATATTAAAACTGCAATCATCAATTCAAAAACAAACTTAAAGGATTTTCATGTTCTCTACATCCATCTTGAATGTTAAAAATTCATTCCAACAACCAATTCTTTAAAAATCAAAGTTTTTAACTCCACCAATTCTATAGTTTTCTATAGTGCATGAAAGACTCTAATTAATATTTAGACATCACATCTTTTTAAGACTAATATTTATAGTTTTCCTAAGCATCATCTCAAAATTTTCTAACTTCTTTTAGTGTGATCATTTAATTTATTGAGTAATATTGAATTTATATAATTAACTATTTTTTTAATGCAAATTTAATTTAATTTAATTTGCATTCAAATTGAGTTATATTTACAGGCAAATTGAGTATAATAAAGTTAAATAGGTCAAGAGATAACTAATATAAACATCTAAAACAAGGGGTTAGTTTAAGTAATTATGGTATATGTTATTGAACATTTTAACTAGTTCCATGTCAATAGGTGTCCATTTCAATTCTGTCTAATTTAAACACACTAATCTAAGTCTATAGTTTTACTAAGAATGCTATCCCATCCCTTAATAAAGGAAAACATTCCTCTATTTTTTTTTTTTAAATAACATAAACCTCTATCAACTTCTTTTTGAAGACCCTTTTATTAATAAAAATATGTATAAATACTTCATAAAATAAAGAAATCTAAAGACTACAGACAATATTCACTATTTAAAACATTTATATTCACTATTTAAAACATTTGACTTAAATTATATACATAAACAAATCAAGAATTAAAAACTTAATTGAACAGATTAAATTATAAGTAATAGGGTTTTATCTATTTCATTGTAATAAAATAAATAATATATTTATAGTATTATAATAAATATATTTATAGTATTATAATAAAGCAATAATATATTTATAGTGTTGTTTTTTTTAACTTGAAAAACTATAATATACTATATAAATTTATTAACATGTTATTTATCTTACAATCTTTTGCAATTTTTTTAATATAAATTTATTAATACATTTTATAAAAAAAAATTAAATTATTTTCTTATAAGTTTTCAATATAAATTTATTTATAAATTTTATTACATTATTTAATATATTTTCTATAATATCAATTTATATCATTCGTCAAACTAAAATAAAATTTCATTAATTTATAAATTGCAATTAATTTAAAAATGATTATTTTAATTGTTTTATATAAATTTTTAATGTATATAAATTTAAATTAAATTTATTTATTTTTTCAATATTACAGTTGTTTTAACTTTCAATTAATAAAAAAATATTTTTATTCTTTTAATATTTTTAATTACATATAATTAATATTATTGAAAAATTTATTTTACAAAGAGTTTATGTTTTATTTTATTTAAAAATAATTATTAAAATACACAAATTTAATATCAAAATATTTATTGAAAATATAACTCTATTTTTAATATAAATTATATATATATATATATATATATCTTATTGAATTTTTTCATTAGTTTAAAATTTACACAAAAATATTCAATTTTTTTTTTTAAAGTAAAAAGGTGGAACCTGTTATATTACCATAAGCAAAATACAGTAGCTGTTTGTGATGCCAGCTGTCCCACCTAAACAGGAAACTAGGACAGCTGTGCATCCCTTGCCATGTGTTGCCCCATTCACAAAATTAACAAAATTAACAGTGCATCGTCCTGCTCGAAGGAAACCAGGACTATCAGTCATAAAGATGGAACTGGATGTCATGAACTAGTTCTAAGGAAGCTGAGAACTAATTGGCCTAAAGCCTAGATTATAGCAAAAAAAACAAATTCTAGTTCTGAGCATCATTTAACCTTTGAGCCTGCACGCTTGTCCTCGTCCTCGTGCTGCTGCCATCCTGCTGGGAACGCATAGGCCCCCGCGCAAATTGGGCATTGTCTCTTTGGAAGAGTTCTGGAGTGAGCCGCGAAGAGCATGTCGAGTCTCTGGTCAATTTGCGCGAGGCGAAAGATCTCGTCATCCAGCAGGCTCCTCACCTCAAAAATGAGATTGAGGCACCCTAAGTCGGCGAAGAATGGATGCTCCTGGCTGTGGCTGTCAATTGACTCCGTGGGGGTGGTTTCAACTGCTTCCTGATGCGTGTGCACCTGTTGATTGTGTGCTTGCAACGCCGCCTCCCTGGGTGGTTAAGGAGGAATCTCCTCTTCGACGTAGCAGGTGGGGTAAGGCTCCTCTAAGTTGGTGGCGTTGGGACCGGGCAAAATGCGTGCAGGCGGAGGCTTACTGTCTGGACCAAATTTCGAAGGCGGGTTCCAGTTATCCGGCACTGTAAACAACGTATGCTCGGGGACACTCTCCATGCCTTCCTTCGGGATAACTTCTTCCACGTACGCCATTGGAGGCATTCGTGGTGTCTTTTCCCTCGTCGGGCTGCCATTGCTATGGCTTTCTCAAAATTCTTTTTCCTCTGTCGCCGTGATTCTGCCGTGTACCATGCAGCTCCCCTGCGCGGCTTCCCTCGCGCTCTAGGCATGGTGGGGGTCTGGTGGAGTGCTAGAGTGTTTTCCTGAAAGGTCGCTTGGCTCCAAAACACTAGCGAGGTCATAGGATGTTGCCACTGTTCTAATGGATTGGAGAAGAAGCTGCGACGATTCTGTTGTTCTAGTGGAGTGGAGGCTGCAAAGAGCGACTGGCTCTTTGCTCTATCGACCTGGGCAATGAGGACTAGTGCTAACATGACCACCATGGCCATTAAAGCCTGCTGGTTAGCTCTATCGACTTGGGCAATGAGGACTAGTGCTAACATGACCACCATGGCCATTAAAGCCTGCTGGTTAGTGCATTGTTGGCTGGTACTCCTCCCTCGCGCGAGGGGCCTCGTCGTTTGAATGCACCTGCTCATATCCATGGCAAGTTAAAGTCGGAGGGGATGTTGGCCAGTAGATGCATTAATACCGCGTCCCGGCCGGATCTTGCGTGGCACAATTGCACGACATGTCACCCCATCCAGGGAATATTCAATCTTTATTTATATTAATTAAACCTATTCATATATTCAATGATGGATTATATTTTTCAGTTAACTTTCAAAAGAGTTTGAAAAATAGTTTTTTTTTTTTCTTATTTGTTTATTATATTAAAAGTAAAACGATTTCAGTTGTCTTTGTTATCATCTTAAAGGTTTAATTTCACGTATATTTATATTAAAGATCTTCTGTTAAAGTTGAGTGGATTCACGTTATTTAAACATTTGTTTTGTGAATTTTGTGTTATTTTTTAAATTTTAAATTCTTATTTTACATGTATTTTTCATTAACATGTAAAAGGTAAATAAGTTTTTATTTTATTTTTTTAAGTGGTAAAATTGATTATAATTTAATTGATGGTTTTTACAATCAAAAGTAGTTTTAGGTCTTACTCCAAGACCAAAATGCTATGTCAGTTTACATAATATTTCCAAATAAACAAGTATTCCATAATAGTCATCACTAATGCTTTAGCAAAAGGGTCATGTGTTTATAAATAACATTTATCCTTAATCTTATACATGAGATCAAATACTACCCCCAAATTACATTTTAACTTCATACTAGGGAAAAATAAACAAATCTTATACAATATATGGTTGGATTAGCCTCTTACAGTTGTGTATCTTGAGATGGTTCGAATTCTTGATCTTCTTCTTTTTCTTTTTTCACAATCTATGTAGAATAATTTCTTTTCACCACATTTATGCCCCTCACTATACTTGCTATCACAATTGAAACATAGTCTAGTCCCTTGACTCTTCTTTCAACCATTTGTTGAGGTGTTAATTTTGTAGGTTGAGTGAGGTTAGGAGAGGGAACATGGTGCTCTCTTTAGTTGTTAGTGGTAACTCTTCTAATAGCTATATTTTACTCTCAACTTTCAGAGTGACACTGAAAGGGTGCTCTAGGGATTTAGGTTTAAAGAGATGCACATCATGTTGAATGCTCTCCTTTAAAGTGCCCATAAAGAGATCTAACAAATTATCATCTAGAATTGTCTTTACCATGAGATTTAGTTTTTGGAATTGTTGAATGTACTTTGCAATTGGACATCTTTGCCAAATATTTATCAATTGAATAAATAATGTATTGCTTTTAATATCCCCATAATGTGCTATCAATTCATTTATAAAAATGGACCAAGATACAATATAATCATTTTTTCTTTTACAAAGCCATTGGTACCAAACAAATTGTTCATGTTCTAAATACAAGGATGAAAGAGCTACCTTTTGTAAGGTTGGAACTTGGTGTAGATCAAAGAATTGCTTCATCTAGAATATCCATGTTATATGATCTTTACTGCCAAACTTCCTCATACCAATCTTGGGAATTAAGTGGTTCCTTTGTGTTGAGTGGAATCCCCGATGATGTAGATATGGAGGTGATGAATAATCATGATTTTAGACTCATATTTATTTCCTCTACATTTACATGATTTCCTTGCGCCTTGATATCAATTTGAGGGAATATCTTATCTAGGGTACGTAGCAATATGGTTGACATGCAATTTTGCAATTCTTCCATCTTTTTATCCATGCTATTTTCCATATGACACTTCATTATGATCATTTATTGTATTTCCATCTGTTGCATTTTCTTTTCCATATATTCTCCATTATCATTCATGCTATTTTCCATTTTTCGTTCCATTTCTATTTTTGCATTTACCAAATTAGAAATTTTTACTAACCTATCATTCAATTCATTAATGCGATTCTCCAAATTAGATAGTTGGTTATATATCTTTTCATGAGTCCTGGTTGAGTTTTCGGGCCATTTAATTGGAGAAGTAATTTTTGGAGCACCCTTTGCTATGTGAGACAAAAATAATAATACTCGTCTTTTTTTCTCTTTACCAAAAATTTAAATCACCAAAAATAGATCTTCCAATAAAAGGTTAAGCCAATTGTAAGTTGTGTACTTTAAAACCCTAATTTCGAGACTGTGTTGCTAGCTGATCTTTGTCCCAATGTATCTTTGAAATTTCAGCCCTTCTAAGTTTGAAATTTATCCTTGTAGTACTTTGATATATCTTCACTGCAATGCCACAAATCTGACCAAAATTTGATGTGTCAAGTGAAAGTTATGGTAACATTCCCCAAACTTGTCGATCCTTATCATTTTCTAGATAATGAACTTGTATGGAATGCCACATGTCTAATATTTCAGATCTGATTCTAAAATTTTTACTTGAAATATTATGATATATCTCTTTCCAAATGAACTGGTGGCACTCAATTTGGACCTTCCAAGCTTAAGATATGACATTTCTACCAAGAACACTTGTTTGAGACTAGCTTTAAGACTAGCAAAAAAACACTAAATTACAAAGTCTATATCTCAGAAATTAAAATGATCCAAAGCCCGGAATTTTTATTTCTCAATGTCTCCTTAGTGTCCTAAAATTTTCATAGTCTTAAACTTCTCTGGAAAAAAGTTATAGCGAAAATGTCAACATGACTCGATTGAAGGAGAAAAACCCTAGGATCGTATGCTCTGATTCCAAATGTTATGCACCAAATGACCAAAATAGCATAAAAATAGATAGAAGTAACTCTACACCTAGATAAAGAGAGAATAATGAATGTGAAGTCTCTTCGAGGGGGTAATCTCCTTTTACAATAGAACAAATGTACAAGATGATATGATCCTAAAACTAGGTCTCTTTGATATATATCTAGGATACCAAAGGTACAATTATGATTAAAATGTCTAGTCAACAATACTAATATGTAACAACTCTATCCATTCGATTTTTTTTTTTAATTTCCATATTCAAAGTATATTTATGTAATTGTCTTGGGCACTTTTCTCCTATAAATTTGTCTAGATATTCTTCACACACGATTGTTTAATGTACTTAACTAAATTGTCATGGAGTTTTTATGGCAGGTTACTTGATCAATGGTGCTTGCACCGACCTTCTACATTACACGGGTCTTCTCTCTTTTGCAGGTATATCAATGTTGATCTTCTCTCTATTGTGGGAATTATAACTTCCTAAATATGTTTGGTAATATATCCACCATGAGTTTGTATAACAAATTATGGATACAACCACTATATACATATTCGTGTAGTACTGCAATACTTCTTATCCAAGCTCATATTTTTTTTAAAAGGTTATGATCCTGAAAGTACAAATTATATCATCAAAGATGGAGAGATTTCAAGTTATTTACAAATTCCCTTTTTTATTATTTAGATTCTCCATCATATCATAATGCTTAAGGACTACATTCATTTTACTACATCAAATATTGATTGTTGAATATCAAATCTTTAAACCAACCCATACTTACACTTTGTATTATCGTTGATTACGTTTATAAATCTCTTGTATACATGTATAACCTTTGTATTTATAACTATATCAATGAGGGGCGCTAATTGATCGAATTCCACAAAATCACTCTTGTTATCCATATAAATTATCCATAGATCTCGACGTATATCTTGGTAATCAAATGTTAAACCCATAGCTCTCGACTTAGGATTTCTTGGAGGTAATTATTCAAAGCTTAAGTTATATACAACGTCCACTTGGGATAACACGTATGCCTTTCACATCTATTATTAATAATCTATAGCTAAGAAGGTGTTATCTATCACTTAGCCCTCGTTTGATCTTTGGTTGTTATTAATGTAGGGTTAGAAGAATCCAGAGAAGGAATATTTTGGGCGGCCACTTCTTGGAAGCATAAAGGCTAATGTCTATATTTACTAACAATACTTCTCGAGTTTAATTATGTTATGGAAAATCGAGTCTATCACCATCATTCATCTTTGTAACATCCCGCTCTTGCGAGCACATGTTATTGACTTATTCTTTGAGGACACTTGCGTGCAAGTGAGCTGGTTTTAGCATATGGTTGTATGTTTCGCTTATGGATTCTTATGATGATGTTGATGGATTATGATGTTATGTTATTTGATATCTATGTATTGACAGATGCTATTGACGAGTTTTCCCTGAGTGTGCAGGACACTTGACAGATTGAGGATGTCGATGGCATCAATGGACCTCCTTGGACTCCGGATTGAGTCAGGGAGTGGATTGTATTGGTTTGATTATTTCATTTATGCATATGTGACATATGATCGAGTATATTATGATGTTGTTTATGGATCATTGACAATGTTTCGTTGATGGATGTAGGCTGACGATTGCTTGCTAATCTGACTCACATAAGGAGTAAAGGGGCCATGCACATAAACCAGATATTGAGGGAGAGGTGTGGCAACATCCCTGACACAGCCTACTAGCACTCCCGTTGTGGCTCAAATTGTAGATTAATGATTACCTAGTTCGAGAGATCTACAATGTCGTGAGAGAAGACTGAGACAGTTGCTCACGAAGATTTTAAGGGGCACTCAATAAGGAATGGTCCTTATTCCTTAGAAGCCCTTAGTCTCTCACAAGGTTGCTTGAATGGAGTATTGACTCCAAGGGTTAGACAACTACCAAAACCAGTCAAAGGAGAGTGGCACCCTTGGAGCATAGAGTGGGTCTTGAAGGGCACGTCACGTAATTAAAATTGAATCAAAGGCGAGTGGCACCCTTGGAGCACTAAGTGCGTCTTGAAAGGCACATCACAAAATTTTAAAATTTGAGTCAATGAATCTAGGTGGCCTATAAAACCTTGATGGAATGTTAAACCTTGTAAACTCTTGAGCACTTCCAAATTAATTAATTAATTAATTAATTAATGAATTTATTAATCATAATCCCTAAGAGTCTAAGCCTTTGCAATTAAAAATTTAATTAAGCCTAAGTCTAAGTTAGTAGAAGACTAAAAACTAAATTATAAATTAACTATGAGGTGATGAAGTAAATCAATTTAAGAATTCAAGGTAAAGAAAATAAATCTAAAGATTGATTAATACACATGTGTGCCAGTAATTACCAAATTAGAAATTAAGGTGAGAATGGATTAAAGCTAAAGAAATGGTTACACATAGAAAGAGATCTAGAGTTTAGTTAACTTTAGTCTAACTAGGAGAAGATTCCTATTTTAACTCAATTCAATTTTAGAAAGGCGCCAATCATTTATTGGAAATAAAGGGAATAAAGAGACAACTAGGAGTGATTTTTGGAGCTCTTTTATGATGGGTAAGCGAAATTGACTTTTATTAAATTAAAATGTGGTTTTAATTGTGCAAATTGGGGAAACAGTGACAAGTGTATGGGGGAGATAATTCTAAATTATTTTAATTTAAAAAGAGAATTAAATGTGAGAATTCTATAAAACAAATGGTCGAGTTGAGAGAATGATAGATTGGTTATGAGTAAGGTTATGTTGCAAAAATTCTGACTGGTTTTACTTGTGAGAGTTGGGATACCCAGCTTGAAAGAGAGTGGTGGCTCTACCTTGCGAGGCAAGCTGGGAGCTAGAGGATTTCTGGTTGTGTGTGTGCATGGACCTTTTGTGGCTCGGGGGGCTAAGGGGGAAGAAGAGTACTCCTAGTGTTGGCTGGGAGGTACCATTGAAGTATCAACGGTTAACAAGCGGGTGAAGGAAGGGAACGCCGGTCGCCATGGATTGTCATCAAGCATATCTTCGTCGGTCATGGTATTTTCATTTCGAGTTTACATTGCATTAAGTTTTTATTGTATAGATGTTTGAATTATTGACAGTGGTAATGGATTTCAGATATTGGGCTGGCAATCTTGCTTAACGATTATGTATTGTAGAAAGGAAATTCTAATGAGTTTGAAAATTTTGACCCAACTAAATCTTGATTTCTCATTAACTATTTTCCCTTTTCAATTTGGGGGTAATCTTTGTGTTTTTATACAAGAGTTTTCTTGTAAAATATAACTCACCCAACACCTCTACGCCCTTATTTTTCCTTGAACAATTTGTTTTGCATGCGATTTTCCAGCTTTAGATTTGCGTTTGCATTCTATTCTTTGGGTATCCAAGTTTGGAACCCCGCACTTTTATTCCTTGAGCAATTCGATTGCTTGCGATTTCCCAACTCATTGTTTCTCTGTGTTTCTATCAAGGAAACCGCCCAACGCTTTAACCCAAAAACACCTTGTGTTTTACCTTATTGATTCTCTGCATTTTGGGGAATTATAAACCCTTCATCTTAAACCAAATGCTCAATGATTTTTCTCCCTTACCTATGTGTTTTTAAAGCATTCACCCAACATGGTAACCATTCTAATTCCTGGTGTTTTCACTTGATTCACCTCTGGGTTTTTAAAGCATTCTCCCAACATGGAAACCATTCTAATTCTTAGCGTTTTCACTTGATTCACCTCTGCATTTTTGGCAAGATTATCTCTCTGTGTATTTATGGGGGAATTAAAACCTTGGAGTTGATTCCTTGCCCACTAAGTTTCTCTTTATTTGTCTATGTGATTTCCCTGGCCTTCCTTTGCGTTTTTCACATCAAAAACATTTCTCCCAACAGTGAGAAATTCACCCTGGTGATTTCTCTTAATGTCTCTACGTTTTTCTTGTGATTTAATCTCTGTGTTTTTCCCTAAAGAAATTTCGCCCAACAGTGAGAAATTTTCCCTGGCAATTTCTCTTAATGTCTCTGTGTTTTTCTTGTGATTTTATCTCTATGTTTTTCCCCAAATAAATTTCTCCCAGCAATGAGAAATTCGCCTTGGCAATTTCTCTTAATGTCTGTGTTTTTCTTGCGATTTAATCTCTGTGTTTTCCCCCAAAGAAATTTTTCCCAACAGTGAGAATCTTGCCCTGGCGATTTCTCTTAAATGTCTCTACGTTTTTCTTGTGATTAAGTCTCCATGTTTTTCCCCAAAAAATTCGCCCAACAGTGAGAAATTCGCCCTGGAAATTTCTTTTAATGTCTCTGCGAATATCTCTTTAATGGCTCTGCAATTTTTCCTTTAATGTCCCTACGGATTTCGCTTTAATGTCTCTGCGAATTTCTCCTTAATGTCTCCGTGGTTTTCCCTTTAATTCTAGAAAATCTCTATTTGCGCTACTCTCAATGGATCGCTCTCATCAAGTTTCATTTCTTAAATTTTTCCCTCCACCGTTTTGCTTACGGATTAATGAATTTTTAAGTTAGCGGTGATGGTTATAACAACACAAGGATTATACTTTTTAATTCTTTGAAACTTTGACCTTTTTCCTATTATTTTACAATTATCTACTCTTGATATTACATGCATTGCCATCTTAGAGTTATATATATATATATATATATCACTTTTCTTCTTGATAGTGCCTCTAGTGCTCTTTGGGTTTGGCACAAGTTTGTCTAAAACCTACCTTTATGGCGAATCCTCCCCACTATCTCTTCCTTTTTGGTATGGGAACCTTTCATTTTTCTTAGCGTTTATTATTATTTATTTATTTTAGTTTCTTTTTGTTCACAATTTGAGGTGATTTTCAAAATGAAGGATCATTGCTAAACACATTTTGTACATGAAGAAATCATGTACTCTTTATCATTTAATATTAGTTAAGGTTTTTTAAGCTCATTATGTTATGTGTATGAATTATGAAAAGTAGTGGCATATTACCATTCTATGAAAGGTAATCATTTCATCCATTGTGGCCATTTATCATATATAAAGCAATAGAGACAATAGAGTCAACCTTCTAGATAGCTTTCACAATTCCAATTTGTTAATTAGATTGGAGATAATAACAAGGGTTCTAAGTCACTTGAGTATCCCAACAACAAACTTGGGTCTCTCTCACATCTTGGGGTTTCTTGAAGTTTTTTAATGTTTCAACGAGTGTTTCAACGAATTTGCTTTGTTTGAAAAATATTGATGTTTGATTGATGGAATATTTAGATTCTATTGCGCCACTAATGAATGTTGATGTATTATCGCTTTAATATTTAGATTCTATTGCACCACTAACTATGTTGATGTATGAACGTTTTAATATTTAGATTCTATTGTGCCACTAAACAATGTTGATGTATGATCGTCTTAATATTAGATTCTCATGCGCCATTAAAATAGTATCAAAGTTGATTGATTTAGTAATTATATTTCTCTTGCGCCTTGATTACTTGATAAATGAGATTGATTGTTGATCTATTGGATTTCGACTTGATTATTTTAGTGAGATTTATACACCTCATTGTTCCTCAGAACAATCGCCAACCCTGAGACCTTAAGTGGTCAAAATCAATCGGATGAATCCTGGGCTTGAGTGTTGCTTATGTGTCTTGGAGGTCCTAGCCTTGCAGGGTAGGTTGGGAGGGTAGTTTCTCTATGTTATATTTATGTGATTAGTTCATCGAATAAAAGTAGTGATGTTCCTAGTTGACCACGATGAGTTGATCTTGCATTGTCATTTATGATACTTGTTGATTATGTGTCGTTATCTAATGGGATGATGTGTTAATTATGTGTCAATACTAATTATGTTGATGCATTGGTTGCGTAGTTATTGAATACGACAATGAGCCACTTGTAATTCTTTAATTATGATGTCATTGATTATTCATTGCTATGAATTATGTGTTGACGTTACTTTCCTAATGTATCTAATGCAATTTTTTTTTAACCTCTTGTTCTTCGTTTTTCCTAGTCATAACGAAGGGGCATTACATATGGTATCAGAGTGGGTTCAACCCCGCGACTTGGGATCATTATGCCTTCCATTGTATTAAACCCTTGATTAATAACTTAATTCTAATTAAAATTTGAATTGTTTTCCTGTAGGTAAGCATGGTTAGAGGATGTTGTGGAGGCAAATGATGTGGTTCTAGGGGTGGAGGCGCGATGCCTCTATTAGTATCCACACCAGAGGGGTCTAACCCCATAGGATAAGAACATGTCATTGGAAAAGAGCAGATTTTTGTGGGGAATGTGGTTGGGTTGATGAGGTCCTTTCAGAGGATGTCAGAGGCCTTGATTAATCGACTAGATAGAGATGAGTCTAGGGCGCATGTACCCCTTGAGGGTCCACAATGTGCCCCAACTGGTACTGGTAGCATTCATCGAAAAATCAAAAAGGTTAAGTTTCTTGAGTTCATGGGTGCCACAGATGGTGCAACCACCGAGGCATGGTTGAAGAAAATGGCGATGCGCTTCACACTTCACGACTACACATCTAACATGAAAGTCTGCATGGAGGTATTTCAGTTGAAGGGGAGCACTCTTCTATGGTGGAAGACACTCCTACCACAACTGAACATGGCTGTCAAAGACATGTCATGGGAACTGTTATCCCCAATTTCTAGGGATAACTAGGAGATCATGTCTCGAGGCCCACAGGTCTTTGACATGGAGTACCGAGAGCAGGATTGAATTGAGCATGGCCCTGGATGGCCCGTCCTTTTCTTCTTTCATCAGATTCATCTTGTCAGCAACAATAACATCCATCACCATCGGCTTTGTCCTGTATCAGAGAAGGCTCTTGCTCCATGAGGTAATTGGTCCAGGTATCATGGTATGTGTCACTTTTGATCATTAAAACCTTTAGATATATGCATCTGATTCCTTTTATCTCTGACAACTGCTTGGATCTTACATTAACCCACTTGACCATGATTGGGGAGATTGTGCAAGATACCAGATATATAAAATATGCAGAACATAAATAAAATGCTAGAAATGGCAGAATAACAGTAAAATATCCAGCATAATCTTCACAATACACAGAAATGATATACGAAATAGTAATAGAAAAGCACTTTGATTCAGAAAGAAATGTTCACAGGCCTCTTTGAGGGGGAAACCTCCAGTCGAGCAGAGCTCTGTTACAATAATCTCCAAGCTAGGGTTCACATACCCTCGCCCCTTATTTATACTAAATATGTCTATTAAGAGAAGAATCTAGAGGAAGATCCTTCTAGAAGCAGAAGCTTCTATTAGGTCTTCTTACATCCGCCTTATTTTATTTTATTGAAAGGCCTTATTAATATTGACCTTTATTACATCTGAATACATTGATCTACCTATGTGCGGGTTAGGACCTTAACATGTCTGCTCCCTTAAAAACAACCTTGTCCTCAAGGCTTGAGATGTGGAAACTGCTGCAGAATGGTAGCTGGTTCCCAAGTGGAATCTGTTGGAGTCATATCTTTCCACTCTACTAGCACTTCCTTGATGGTTCTCTAACGCAGGCGACACTCACATTGGTCCAAAACTGCTTCTGGCTGTAGCCAAATGGATCCTTCTTCAGCTAACTCTGGAAGGTTGGTTTGAATTTGGCACCTGGTTCCAATCACCTTCTTCAAGCATGAAACATGAAAAACATGATGTAGCTTCGACTGACTGGGCAGAGCTAACTGATATGCAACTTGTCCCACAAGCTTGAGAACTGTGTAAGGGCCATAGAATTTGGGTGCTAGCTTTTGGCACTACTCGGCCTTGAGGGAAGTTTGCTTATATGGTTGCAGTCTCAGAAACACCTGGTCCCCTTCTGCAAATTGAAGTTCCGAGCGACCTTGATCTGCTTGTTGCTTCATTCTATTCTGTGCCATGACCAAGTTCTCTTTAAGGGTACGAAGGATATCCTCTCGGACTGTAAGAGTTTGGTCAACCGCCTGGACCTTCGAGGTACCCGGTAAGTAGGAGAGAACTGAAGGTGGCTTCTGTCCATATACTGCTTCAAAAGGAGTCATGCGAGTGGCTGTATGGTATGTAGTGTTGTACCACCATTCGACGAGGGGTAACCATTCAGCCCACTGGTGTTGTTTTTCAGAGGCAAAACACCTCAGATATATTTCCAAACACTTGTTGACAACTTCCGTTTGACCATCCGTTTGGGGATGATAAGCTGATATGAGATGCAATTGTGTGTCTTGTAGCTTAAACAATTCTTGGCAAAAATTGCTTGTGAAATTTGGGTCTCGATTGGAAACAATAGAGTGCGGCATGCCATGCATCTTGAAGACCTAGTCCATGAAAGTTTAAGCCACCGTGGATGCAATAAATGGGTGGGGAAGAGCGCAAAAATGAGCATACTTGGAAAGGCGATCCACCACCACCATTATGACTGATTTATTCCCTGATTTGGGTAAGCCTGTGATAAAGTCCATAGAGATATCCTTCCAAATGGAAGGGGGAATCAGAAGCGGTTGGAGGGTGCCTGGCGATTTGACTGTTTCTCCCTTGTTGCGTTGACACACCTCACATTCAACAACAAACTTACGAATGTCCTGTTTCATACCATCCTAGAAAAAAGAATGTTTGACTCGGTCATATGTTTTGGTGAACCCTGAGTGCCCCGCTGTGGGTGTAGCATGAAGCTCAGAAAGCACCGTGGATTTGAGGTTGGATTGTTTACTTAAATACAAGCGACCTTTGTATCGAAGCTCATCCTGGAGCCAGGAGTACCCTAGGGGAGCCAGAGCCTTGTTCTGCAGTAGCTAGATCAGATGTGAACTTTTGGGATCTTGAAGCCATTCCTAGCGCACAACTTGGAGCCAATCAGGTACAATGAAGGAAAGAGAAAAAAGGGATCCTTCGTCTTCATATTTCCGGGACAGTGCATCTGCCATGACATTATCTTTGCCCTTCTTGTAAATGATCTCATAATCATATCCAAAGAGCTTAGTCACCCATTTTTGTTGTTTCTGGGAAGAAATGCGTTGTTCCAGAAAGTACTTGAAGCTTTGATGGTTTATCTTAATTTGGAAGCGTTGCCCCAAGAGATACGGACGCCACAACTCAATGGCATGCAGAATCACCAACATTTCTTTTTCATAAATGGGTTTGCCCAGATTCTTTTCAGACAGTTGCTTGCTAGTGAAGGCCAAAGGTCAACCCTCTTGCATAAGGACAGCGCCAATTCCTTTCCCTGAGGCGTCACATTTCAACACAAAGGTCTTTGTGAAGTTGGGAAGAGCCAGAACCGGAGTGGTGCACATGGCCATCTTCAAGGTTTGAAAAGCTTGCACAATTGCTGGGGTCCAAGTGAAAGAGTTCTTTTTGAGGAGAGCCGTGAGAGGTACTGCAATCTTTCCATAGTTCTTAACGAACTTACGATAATACCCTGTGAGGCCAAAAAATCCACGCAAGCTTTTGAGAGTCTTTGGGTGCGGCCAATATTGCATAGCTTCAATCTTTTTTGGGTCCACCCTGACGCCATCCTTGCCTACCAGATGACCCAAGTATTCTACTTCGGAGGCACCAAAAGCACATTTGGACTGTTTCAGGAAAAGCTGGTGCTGAGAGAGTAGGATGAGAACTTGATCCACATGAGTAAGATGGTCTGTTCAGGTCTTGCTATATATGAGGATATCATCAAAGAAAACTAAAACAAAATTATGGAGAAAAGGGCGGAAGACATGGTTCATGAGGCTCTGGAAGGTGGAGGGGGTGTTACACATGTTAACGATAAAAAATGCACTGGCATTTTTGCAAGAATTATGCCTAATCTTGTAGGTAACATTTGTGACGCAATCCTACCCCTCACCGAGCGGATCGCTCCCACCAGGACCTTCTTCAGCCACAGGCCCGAAGAGTCGATGCTCTTCAACTCCTCTCGGGAGTTCTCCTACCCACAGTAACACTCCTTCGGCGATCTCTCTTTGCGTATCGGGAAATCGGGACTCGCGAGTTCAACACTCATGGGATCGGCCTTTACTTTCTCGAACCCCGATGGTCAACGGTCAACAACTTCTGTTCGAAAGTTTCCCTATCGGGAAATCGGGGTATGCGATGTCATGAACCCTTAACACCACAAAGTCCCGAACCCCGAAGTCCGATAGCACGTGCAGACTTGGACCTCCCACCTCGAACTCTGGTATATTGCCACTTGTCTCCACTATACCTTGTGGGCCCACCTTGCCACGTCCTCTTCGGGATTTCACGGATCGCGAGTCCGCAATGCGAAGTTTCTTTGCCTCTGGAAACCTCGAATGCCGAAACCCCGATACGCCGGATTGGTGCCACCCGTCTGCGCTCAAATCGACGGTTCCGATTAAATCGGGAAATCGCCGGTCGCAATTCCAAAAGGTATAAACCTCTTGCCTTTGCAAATGCCGAATTCCGAATCCCGATCCTCAGGGATCTCACGCCACGTGTCCCTGTCCTGATCAACGGCTCCAGTTGATTCGGGAAATCGCTACTCGCGATTCAGACGTGCATGCAATCCTTGCATCGCCAAACGCCGAATGCTGAATCCTGAAATGATGGGATCTCTTGACACGCATCCCTCTGGAAAATCAATGGCCCTGATTATATCGGGGTTTTCACCTGGGATTTCCCCGATCTCGTGTCCACGGGAATGCCGATTTCCCGATGCGCCAAATGCCGATGGCGCTGGATCCTCGCCACGTGTCCTTCTGCAAACGGACGGTCCAGATCCCGTCGGGATTTCGCAACTTGCGCTACCCGATTCCTACGACCTTGAGAATCCCGAATTCCCGAAGACCGATATCCCGATTATTTAAACCCTGTGCAGCTTCTGCCGATCTGACGGCTGTCGGCGACTTGGTCTGAGATCTGATGACTCAGATCCCTGCTCCCATGCGCTCCTCCTCTTGAGGTTAAACCATGCACTACTTCTCCCGATCCAATGGATGACGGGAGTTCTTCTTGATATCCGACGACTGTCGGGTTCTTCCTCTCCTGTGCGCCTTTTCCAGAGTTCTCTGGACGTAACTCATCAACGGTCCAAATATGCTTTCTCCTGCCGATCTAACGGCTTCTGTCGCTCCCTCCTGAGCTTCTACGTTTCCTTCCTTCCTATGCCTGGAAGAATCTCCAAGTCTCAAAGTCCCCCACCTTTGTCTTCCTTCTTCTTGCGCGAACTCCTCAACCCTGAGTTCCCCAGATGTGCGTAAAAGCACTGTTCCTTCCGAACTTCTATCCTCGGCCCCTTCCAAGGAATTTGATGTCTGCCCTCCTTGCAGAACCCCTGCGCACACACGGTGCTATCCCCCCTGAGCTTTGCACGAACACTCAGACCCCTTAGGGATTTTACTCTTCTTCTCCCTCAGATGGAGAATACCAATGCCTTCCTGGCCGTCTCTCAACTCAAGCAACCTATTGCTGAGTACTCTGGCTATTCAGTAACCCAGTAAAAGCTCCCTTAGTGGATGCTTCCTTCAAATGATAGAACTCGAAGAGTTCTTTCCTACTGTTCCATCTGCACACTTCGCTCGACGTCCTCCAGACGGAGCTCCTCAGAATCCTCGACAGAATTCTGGTCTCTCTGAACTCACAACAGAGTTCTTTCCTCTGTGCACTTCTGTACACCCGCTCGATACCTTCTTGGTAGAGCTCCTACAGAACTCCCAGTAAAGGTTCTGTCCACAACAGTGTCTCAGCTGCACTGCCTTGACTATTGAGGTGTTCAGCAACCCCAAAGTCCTCCTTCTGAATGATTTGTTGTCTTCAAGGCTTGTGCCCTCAGCACGTCTTTGTCTGACTCCTTCGAGTTCAGAAGTGCCTCCTCCGTGCACTGGGATTCAGAGTCTCAACACTCTGTCACGCCCTCATGGCATGAAACCTCAAAGACCTCTCAAACCTGAAATCAAACCAACTCCCTGCAAATACATGATAACAATACACAATTGCAGCATATAATGAACACACACATACAGACATGCATATAATGACAGAAAATGCAGGAAAAACTGCTCTGTATTAACAATGGCAAATGCCTGTATATTTTACAAGGTGTTCTCGAGCTCTCCCTCGGCTCTCTGCTCTACATGCCGATTCTACTACCCAACTTTTTTTTTTTTTCAAATGAGATCTCAAAATCTCTTTTACATGAGGCGGCTCAATCGAGCGCTTCCCTCCAGGATTTACCTACCCTATTGATTTTCAATCAATGGACTGTCTAGTCTGCTATCCAGAACTAGATCTCAGCCGATCTATAATAAATGCCTATCTTATCTACAGCCTGCGCAAAGACATGGCATTCATGGCTCACCAGCCTAAGACATGTATTTACATTCAATTCAAATTCAAAATGAGGCTGCGCCTCCCTTTCAGCCCTGCATGAGTGCACGCTGACGTGGCTGACTGGCTGGCATGGAGAGATGCTCCTGCATCAATTTGACTAGCTTCCATAGCTCCAAATACAAATCTGATTGCACCATTGGAAATCTTATGATCTGTAGATGTCGATCGACTATTCAAGCATGCAAAACGGACTCTCCATGACTGAGAAATTTGATTTTTATCAAAGTAGTTTATTTCTGTAAAATCTCCCTTTTCGGTGGTTTAGGCGAATAGGATGACTGTTCATTAACCACCAAAAGCTGCGCTTTCGGTAGTTAAATCACCCAGAAGCTTTCCAACTAACCACCGAAAGCCTGTAATGACCAAAATACTTGAAATTTCGCCCAGATCAGGAATTTTCAAATCATAATGAGATGAAACCTCTTGGAATAGACAGGTGGTGAATTATTTAGTCAGATCCAATGGTTACTTTGATGGATAAGGCAAAGAAGAGGTGTTTTAATCAAGTTTGGTACATTTTTCAAAGGCAAAAATATAGGGATTTTGGCACAGCTCAGCAAATTTGAATTTTACCTCTTGGAAGAGTCATCAGTTAGCCTTGGGAGGCTATCCTGCACTACACCAGCACTCAACAAGAGAGAAGGATCAAGAAATCTGGGATTGACCTCATTTTTGGGGATCATCCCACATCTTTAGCAATTGAATTTTGAGTTACTATTTTTAGTATATTTGATCCTTGTTTTTAGGATCCCAGAACTACTTTGTAAAGCTATAAATCTTAGAATAGAAGATGAACCAAGGGTTCGATGTTGGGTTCTATATGCTGCTACTGTAATTGAGACTCATTCTTAATATATGAAACATTGCAAGCTTCCTTCATTTGTGTTTTCAGACCTTTCTCCTCTGTTCTATGATATCTTATGAGTGAATGTTCTTTATTGATGCTTATTCAATCTGCATGTGACTGTCATCTCACTAATTGATTGATTAAGTTGAGAATCATAAGT
>JASDQU010437896.1:473-55908 GCA_032191745.1 Picea mariana | reverse complement strand
ACAATTTCTGCCAAGGAAAGTGCTCTGATACCACTTGCAAGATACCAGATATATAAAATATGCAGAACAAAAATAAAATGCTAGAAATGGCAGAATAACAGTAAAATATCCAGCATAATCTTCACAATACACAGAAATGATATACGAAATAGCAATAGAAAAGCACTTTGATTCATAAAGCAATGTTCACAGGCCTCTTCGAGGGGGCAACCTCCAGTCGAGCGGAGCTCTGTTACAATAATCTCCAAGCTAGGGTTCACATACCCTCACCCCTTATTTATACTAAATATGTCTATTAAGAGAAGCATCTAGAGGAAGATCCTTCTAGAAGAGGAATCTTCTATTAGGTCTTCTTACATCCGCCTTATTCTATTTTATTGAAAGGCATTATTAATATTGACCTTTATTACATCCGAATACATTGATCTACCTATGTGCGGGTTAGGACCTTAACAGATTGACAAGGTGTCCTAGCAAGCCTATACCCATGAGTTTTGGTTTTCTACCGGGGGGATTTTTGAAGAGCCATCGTCCGCTCCCATCATACCACCACTTTTTCATCTTATCTCCCACTCATTTATCCCATTCCCCTGGTCCGGGCATTTGATTGACCTGTTTGTGGGGTTGCACCTTATCTTGTGGGAAGAAGGGGCTAAAGGCCCAGAAGGTAAAAGAAGATAGTAAAATATAAAATCCTAGAAATAAAACCTCGAGATGCCTCGCCCAGGGATCCCCGAGAAGGCAATAAAAAGCCTCTCAGCAAGAAACAAGAGGGAATCAGAAAATAATAAACAAGACCTAGCCAAGAGGATAGGGGGTCTCATCACGAGCCAACCTATTAGGTTCATGGGTACCTAACAATATGACATTACCACTATCTGGTTACCACACCAAGGTAGTGACCTTTGGTTGCATGGCCAAGGGAAAGGGGGTCTCATCACGAGCCTGCCTTCTCATCTATGTGAATGTACTTGTGGGTAACACTGTCAGCTCTGGTCACCATACCAAGGTAGTGTCCTCCGATTAGACCTTGAATAAAAAGAAAGAGGAGAAGAAAAAGCAAATAAATAAAGAATAAAGGCAAGAATGGGCTTGGAAAAATTGCATCCATGACAGGTACAACTCACCTTCTACAAAGGCACCCACAGAAAACATTATTCATCCTTGTCTCTCACTCTACCCACTTGTCTGGACATTACCTAGCCACATCACCTCGTTTACATGGCTTGGATGAAACCTTCCTGGGAACTTCCCGTCTCTTGTGGATACGAGCCCAATAGGATGTCTTGTCCTTTTCTTCAATCTTGTATTGTGGATTTTTGTAATGTCTTTGAGCTGTTGAATGATATATCAGGGTTTTTATGCATATGTTTGATAATATTAATGATGAAATGTGATTGACATTTCTATGATCCTTGTGACTAATGAGCCCAAGGAGGGCGTAGTTTTTGATGTGCAGGAGCATGCCCGACGGACAGGTACCATTTGGATCGGTACACATGGGGAGATGATTAGTTTGGACCTCCATGGGGCTGAAGAGCCCATCAGATGGTTGCTGAGACCCCGTAAGAGGGGAAAAGACAGGATAGTGTTTGACCGAGGTTTTTCACCAGAGAAGAAGAGGACGTTTCACCAGAGGCACTTTGGCAGAGCTCGACCTAGGGGGAATGACCCTTTTTCAGTAGAACGTTGGACTTGGAAGGCTCAGAGCGTCCCCATCCATACCATGATGTCATCTAGCTTCATGGCCATTCTTGGAGGCAGACTAGGCAGCAGTGGCACGTGTGGCATGTTGGAGAAGCCTCTGGGGGGCTAACGTTTTGCTCCTGGATGTCTCATATTCCCTAAAAGGGGCTAGCGCCTCCCTTGAAGGGGATTTTACCTTTATTTACAGCTCATTTAGGCTTTTAGTTTGACAATTTAATGTAAAAACAATATTCTGGTCTTGTCGGCCATTTTTATGACCTAAAATTAATTGAGGTCATTGATACACTATATATTGAGGGTTTTTACTCTTATTTTGACATAACTCATCACTCACTCTCCTAGTGAGGTTTGATTTTTGCGCCCTATTAGGGTTATTGGCTGATTTGAGGAAGGCGCACTTGTTTAAGGAGGAGATGTTTGGAATTCTATGGTGTTTCTCTTGAAGGAAGGTTGACAACTAGGGTTTGCATGGTATTTTCTTGATGTTTTGTAAGTATTTTTCTGCAAAAATTCTTGATTGAATGGTTTTAGTTTAATTTCTTGCATCTATTTATAACTATTGCTGAAACAAAACCCTAGGGGACAAACACACAAGTAGGTCGTTGTCTCATGTCCCCTCAGAGAAAAACCTTTTATCCATTGAAGAAGAAGAAGAGAGCCTAGCCATTGCTACACTCTTTTTAAATTCTTCCCTTAAGCTAGCCATACCTTTAAACTTCAAGAGGAAGAGGACATCCTAGGCCTAGGTTATCTACACCTAGGGCCATTTTCTTTTAGGGTTTAATGAAAGAGCCTTGCCTTAGCAACACTCTCCCTCTTTGAACTCTCTCATCTTGATTTTTCTTTTCATTGAGCTACTTGTTTGCCGGGAAGGAGGAGAGAGCACGGGGCCTTGCTTAAGCAACACCAGAGTGAGCCTCTCTCCCCTAGGGTTCTGTCTTTAAGGCCCTGCTTTAGCAACACCTTGAAACGTTTCCCTCTTGTCCTTTAAATCTCATCCCCTTCAACTTGTCCGTCCTTCACCTTTTTGAATCCATAACCCTTAGGCACTGATCTTGAACCTCCAACGTTGAAGTGAAAGTGATTAAAACAACTCACAAAACCTCTTATAAATTGAAACCCTAACTAACTACTAACCCTAAAAGCTGACGTCACCCTTGGTTATTTCATCTAGATGCAACAATTTTTATATATTAAGCAATTGGATGGTGGTTTGATGCATTTATTGAATGAGGATTGATTGGATACATTGATTGCCACATCATCTTGATATTTATTGGTGAAGTAATATATTTCATTGCTATATTAACAAACATTGACTTTGTCAATATTTATTGCTGCAATTGCTTATATATTGATATCAGATAGTCTATGAAGTACTAACCCATTGAATCATAGCTTGAATATATATATTGGTTTGCTTTGTTCCGGGCAGGTGTTCTTCTTTGGGCCTACACTTCATTATTGGCTGTTTAGCCGGGACTATCTATTTTGGTGGTGACCTGTGAAGGGGGAACTTTACTTTGACTTTTCAACCTTTGCCTCTTCAAAACTCCAGGTTACCAGGGACGTCTCCCCTAGGCCTAACCTCCCTAAAGAGAAAGAAACTCCCCATCGTGGTGACATTGGGTGGGATAGGTTCCTGTTACGCCAGTTTGGCCTTCTACTTCATAGCCACTTAACCTAGCTACAAACTGTGCGATAACATTTTGGTGCCATTGTTGGGGAACAATGAGTCAATTCTCCTCAAGACGACAAACCTTTTCGGTAAGCCTAGCCTTAGAGCCTTATCTTACAAGATTACCTGGCGACTCTACTAGGGTGTTTTCCCTTTTCCTTTGATAGTTTTAGGCAAATTATCTGGCGACTCCACTAATATTTCTCAGTGTGCCACCTTACTTTCTGTGATATTTCCAAGTTATGGGATCATGGCACACAGGGAACAAATGTATATGAGTATTGATTTCAGAAGTTTTCAAGGATACCCAAATTACGTTGATACAAAATGGCTAAAAAACTCTCCAACATTTTTGGGCCTCCCAACTCCTCACATCGTAAATTTTTTGGAGTATTTGAGTGAGATAAAGTTGGGAGGAGAGGATGCTCTTATAAAATTGTTCTTACTCACTCTGCCATCCTACTTACAAAATAGTTTTAAGAGTTGTTTCAAGGACAGGGGTATATCATATTTCATACACCTTATTAGTGGGTTTATAGACTTTTCTAAGCCACATTGCCAAACGTATGAAGATGTCCTTCAAAACCTCATGGTAGCCTTAGACCACAAAGGATTCACCATTGAGATTGTAGAAGATCTCAAGAAATCATATCATGATCAATACCAAGAATCCTATGATATAAAAAACGAGGTTTATGAAGCCCATTATCAACCCCTTGAAGAGGAGCAAGACCTCTCCCATAATCCAATAGAATGCAACAAAGATATAACTAGAGATGTGAATTATGAGGATGAAGCACCAGTAACCGCTCCTCAATTTGATGAAGCTCTCCAAGATCCTATCCCTCCCGCACAAGATGAAGAGAATGAGGTAAGTCATTTTCCTTTCCATTTTTTTGATGATACCTTGTTCTATGACTCAGAGAGTGAAGAAGAAATGGAACCCTTGGACAAGCTAGATCCCCTATGTCTCAAGACTGAAGATGTAGAGGCAGATATTCCACTTGATTAAGCTATCTAAATACTTGAAGCTCTTGCACAGGAAGGATTAAGCGAGGTGAATTATTCCCCCTTCCAAGTTTTCAGTGGTTCTATACCTTATGACACAGAGAGTACAGAAGTATTGGATGTTTTGACTCCTCCATGTTATGATACTGATACCGACATAGCTGATTTTGACGAGTTCATACATGTTGGGAGACATAGGTGGGATGCGGTCAATTATGATATGGATCCCATCTATGAAATAAAGAGTCATCTCTGAGTGTTTCCTTTACAATTATCACAACAAGCTCTTGACCAGTGGCAATAGGGAGATGAGATTTTTACTAGCTCTCCACAAACACCCAAGGTTGACCAAGCATAGTATTTGCCTGATGATTTTCGGTCTTACCTTGAGGCCTTTGATGAGTACTCCTATGAGCACTTAGATTTACCCTATGAAGATGACTATCAATCACCACTATGCTCATATTTTGATAAGAGTAGAGACATTTTTTTCCTAAAGAAGAATTCTCATGACTTTTTTCTCTAGCTACTTGTTATTACTTTACTGTGCTTGTCCATTAAAGGTGTAGTTGGGGAGTATATTTTTAATGTTGAGTTTCCTCTTAAGAAAACCCTAGACTCCAAGGGTTGGTTGGATACTGCAAGTTCGTTATCTCAGTTTTTCAACTTTCCCTTGATAGTTTGCCAGTCGTATGCTAGATCTTTGTCAATCCCTTCCAAGACTTCACAGTATGAGAACGTCTTAGGTAGCCAGTGTGTCGAACTTTTGAGTCAGTGTTCTGAACCTTGGAATTTTCTTGACCCTTTCCTGAAGTGGATTGAGTACTTTCCTCATAAATGGACTTGGCAGGAATTTATCCCTTCCACCTGCGTCCATGAGTTAGACTTTGAGATTTCCGATGATATGATATATATTCTAACTCATGACATTTTTGTGCTTGATTTATCACTATTTTGGTTTATGATGAAGCACAAGGGAAAGTATCGTGGGACATTACTGGATTGGCTTCACTGGTTGTTTGACTACACCGACATCCAACGAACAGGTAAGTACAGGTAAGTACTTCACCTTATATTCGCATTTATGATTGCTATATATATATATTGTCTGTATATGTTGGGGTGGCATTACCACCCCATTTTTATTACTGATGCCTCTATCAAGTTTGAGAAGGTATGTAGGTTATGCCAGAGATGTTGAGGTTCTCATGTGCTCTACGATGAGCACATGTCCTTGAGTTGGAGCCAGATGCTATCCCCGATTTCTAGGGATAACCAGGAGATCATGTCTCGAGGCCCACAGGTCCTAGACATGGAGTATCTAGAGCAGGATTGAACTGAGCATGGCCCTGGAGGGCCCGTCCTTTTCTTCTTTCATCAGATTCATCTTGTCAGCAACAACAACATCCATCACCATCGTCTTGGTCCTATATCAGAGAAGGTTCTTGCTCCATGAGGTAATTGGTCTAGGTATCATGGTATGTGTCACTTTCGATCATTAAAACCTTTAGATATATGCATCTGATTCCTTTTATCTCTGACAACTGTTTGGATCTTACATTAACCCACTTGACCATGATTGGGGAGAGTGACAGGGTGTCCTAGCAAGCTTGTACCCATGGGTTTTGGTTTGCCACCGGGGGGATTTCTGAAGAGCCATCGTCCGCTCCCATCATACCACCACTTTTTCATCTTATCTCCTGCTCATTTATCCCATTCCCCTGGTCCAGGCATTGGATTGACCTGTTTGTGGGGTTGCACCTTATCTTGTGGGAAGAAGGGGCTAAAGGCCCAGAAGGTAAAAGAAGCTGGTAAAAGATAAAAGCCTAGAAATAAAACCTCGAGATGCCTCGCCCAGGGATCCCCGAGAAGGCAATAAAAAGCCTCTCAGCAAGAAACAAGAGGGGCCCAAAAAATAATAAATAAGACCTAGCCAAGAGGATAGGGGTCTCATCACGAGCCAACCTATTAGGTTCATGGGTACCTAACAGTATGACATTTCCACTATCTAGTTACCACACCAAGGCAGTGACCTTTGGTTGCATGGCCAAGGGAAAGGGGGTCTCATCATGAGCCAACCTTCTCATCTCTGTGAAAGTACTTGTGGGTAACATTGTCATCTTTGGTCACCATACCAAGGCAGTGTCCTCTGGTTAGACCTTAAATAAAAGAAAGAGAAGAAGAAAAAACAAATAAAGAAAGAATAAATGCAAGAACGGGCTTGGAAAAATTGCATCCATGACGGGTACAACTCACCTTCTACAAAGGCACCCACAGATAAATTTATGCATCCCTGTCTCTCACTCTATCCACTTGTCTAGACATCCCCTAGCCACATCACCTCATTTACATTGCTAAACAAGAAACAATCATCGGTATCTCTATCTACAACCGAGGCAGAGTATATTGCAGTAGCAGCATGTTGTACACAGGTTCTTTGGATGAAACAAACTTTGACAGATATACAGGTTGAGTATGATGAGCCCATTCCAATATATTGTGATAATACAAGTGTCATCAATATCTCAAAAAACCCGGTAATGCACTCCAAGATGAAGCACATTCCAATCAAGTATCACTTTCTACAGGAATAGGTTGCAGAGAAGAACATCAGAGTTGAGTATGTGGGCACAAAAGAACAAGTGGCAGACATATTTACAAAACCACTTCCACAGGAAGCCTTTGAATATCTTCGCCAAAGACTTGGAGTTATTTCTACTCCAAAATGACTGCTTATCTTATATGTCTTATATGTACACGAGGAAGCACAATAAGAGGATAATATGTCAGGGGGAGCAGCCCCGGATGGAAATATACCATTGCCATTGATGACAAAGGAGGAGAGATTTATCAGATGCAGAGGACAAAGACATGGTTCTAGGGGGATCATATTTATTAGATGAAGACAACAAAGGCATGGTTCCAGGGGGAGCATGAGTGATATGATTTCAGTATTGCATCAGAGTGTTGCCATGAATGCCAAAGGGGGAGATTGTTGATTAAGGTTGGTTGTCATTGATGTCAACCCTTGAGGAAAGCCCCGTAGGACAAAGGTTTGGGTAATGGACCCAATATTGTTTGATGTAAATATGACTCATTATTGTTTTTTTATGGTTGATAAGAAGTAAATATGGATGAACTCCAAAGTGGTCCCCTTATGGTGAATGCCCTCACGGGAAGATGCTTTGTGGAGTAAGAGAACCCATAATTAATTGTGGAATAATGAGATGAAGGAGAGTGAATTTGTCAGGGAAAATATCCTATATGGATAGTGCTTGTCATGTCATTTCTGGTGGTATTTGGAACACCACATAATTCCTCACGGTTAGAGAGTTATGGCCATGAGAAGTTGGAGACCCCAGGTTTGGGTAATGGACCCAAGTTTGTTTGATGGGTAACGGTATGAGTTATAATATATTTTCAGATAATACTATTCTATATGGCTAGTACATGTCATGCCATTTCTGGTGGTATGTAGAACGTCACATAACTCCTCACGGTTTGAGAGTTATGGCCTTACGAAGTTGGAGGACCCTCACATGTCATCTAGAAGCCCCAAAAGGTCAAAGTAGTCAAAGAGGTTTAAGAGATTTTAAAAGGTAAATAATAAAGTGAAGTGATGAGTGTATTATAATTCAATGTGAATACAAAATAAATTATTTGAATAATAAATTTAATGGAGAAATTAGAAGTGGACCCAACCCTAAAATAAGGAAAGTGGGCCAAGTGACCTAGAAGGTGTTTTTAAGGAAGCTACTTAGAGAGTATAAATAAGAGGCAAGGCTCTTTCATTTGAATCACACTTGAGAATATTGAATATCTATAGGTGTCTAAGGTAAAAAAATGATATCTAAGCCGAAATTCTGAGGAAAGTGAAGAAAAGAAGGCCGAAATGCAAGAAAGGATAAATTCTTTTGATGGTGCTTTCTAAGGTGTGTTATTTATAGATCATCTCAACATTTTCGCTATAACTTTTTTTATATAGTGATTCAGATCCCAAAAGTTCTATGAAAGTGAGAAAACATATCCAAGTATCTGTGGTTAAAAATTCATCTTGTGTGTCATTATATTTTTGGAGTTACACTCCGTGGAAAATGGGGTTTGTGGCCAGTCCTGAAACTAGTCAAAATCAGGTGTTTCGGGTAAAAACGTCATAACTTATTCATAAAAGATCCAAATTCAGTGAGACAAAATTTTTTAGTTAGGGTATAGTCTGTAGTATTTTGTGTAATAGTTTCCGATCAATTCAGAAAACATTTTGTGCGGGGAATTCTCTACAAGGTCGCTCTCTAGAATAAGCCAGAATTCAACAAGGTATGTCATTTTTGCTATAACTCCTTTTATGAGAGGTTCCAAGTAGTGAAACTTGGAGGAATTGCATAAAAAACACTGAATAACATTGTGTATCAGGTTCAGATATTTATACATTACAGGTTCAAAGTTATGATTAATTCAAGTTAGGGTTGTTGACTAATCCAAAACTAGGCATGTGAGACTAAAGAAAAATTTGACGAAAATGCTAGTCTCTTGTTTTTAAAGTTAAGGAAGGTTTGCAAGAAAGTGATCATATACACCAGGTATATTAAAGAGCTACAAATAATATTTGGATGATGAAATTGATAAGGGATTTTTGTTGTGGTACATGTTGAGTACATGGTTGAGACAAATAGTTGATGAGTTGGCACACATACATGAGGTGTATATTTGATGATGTTGGTACATATTGATGAGTCATAGTTGATGAGTAGTTTACACATGATTGGTACATACTTGGTGCATGGTTCATGCACTTGTTTATAGTATAGGTTGATTACAGGTTGAGGTACAGGTTGATGCATGGTTGATGCATGGTTCAGATTTATTGGTATAGGTTTACAACTGTATATCTCACAGTGATAGTGTGACAGTGGTTCCATAATTCTACTTCTACTTTAGGGTGGTAGGACGGGGCAAGGACAGGTGGTTGTAGCCACCTTCCAGTTGTAGCTGGAGAACATTGGGGGTTGTAGCCTCCTTCTGGTTGTAGCTAGAGAATTGGGGAGTTGGAGATTCCCTCATGTTGTAGCCTGAGAAACTAGGGGGTTGGAGCCTCCTTCCAGTTGCAGCTGGAAAACAAAGGAAGTTGGTGCTTCCAATGAATGTAATTCTTCAATACATATAAGAAAAATCATTTCGTGGTTTTCTCCCGATTTGGGTTTCCACGTAAAACACTGGTGTACTGTGTATATGTGTGATTGTTTATTTCTTACTGCTCATTATTGGATAATAATTCTACATTGATATAACATTTGAAGAAAAAGGATTATAATTACGCTATTATTGATTCACCCCCCCTCTCAGTAATCCAAAAGAGTGCACATTTTATTCATGTTCATACGACATATCAGGCACCAGACATAGCTATATTTTTTATCAACTATATTATGATATTACATGGTGTGCCTAAAAGGATCTTATCTGATCGAGGATCGGTGTTTACAAGATGATTTTGGACTAGTTTCCAAGAGGCCTTGGGAACCCAACTTAACTTTAGTACAACGTATCACCTGGAGAGAGACAGGTATATAGAAAGAAAAAATCAAATTCTTGAAGATATGTTGTGTATGTACGTGATGGAACAACATAAGCATTGGGAAGAGTTCTTTCCACTAATAGAGTTTTTGTACAACGACAACTATCAAAGCACCATTAAGATGTAACCATTTCAGTTTCTTTATGGGTGACTGTGTTGGACGCCTTTGAGCTGGGATCGACTTGAGGATAGGGTCTTGGTAGGACCAGAAGTGATCCAAGAAATGGAAGAACAAATGAAAATGATAATACAAAGGATTAAATAAGCGCAAGATCGACAAAAGATTTATGCCGATGCGCATCGCGTTGAACGTAATTATGAAGTTGGTGACCGAGTTTTCTTGCGGGTGAAACTGAAAAAGAACTCGATTAAGTTTGGGAAGGGTGATGAAATATCTTCTAGGTTTGTGGGACATTTCGAAGTTGTGGAAAAGAAAGGGCCTGTGGCCTATCGACTAGCCTTGCCTGATTATTTGAGGCATATGTACGATGCTTTTCATGTATCTGTTTTGAGACATTATGTTAGTGATACTACACATGTGATTGACATGAGTTCCTTGCAGGTGTCAGACGAGGGTGTGCTCACGGTGGAGCCAATCCACATTCTGGACCATGGAATTCGACAACTACGATGTCGAACAGTCGATCAGGTCAAGGTCCAGTGGGACAATTATAGTCCACACTCGACTATCTAGGAGGACACATATGATATGCGCCAACAATTTCCATATTTATTTGATAGTTAGACATTTAGATCTCGTCAGATGATTTATTTACTGCATTTATATACTGTAAAACTTCGAGATGAAGTTTAAAACAAGAGGAGGTGTATGTAACATCCCGCTGTTGCTGTTGTTGGAGAAAATCACCCTACGGACTAGCAAATAGAGTTCAGACTTTGCATGCAGATATGACCGAATAGAATTTACTTTCTACCTTCATCCCTAGATTTAAATCCCCTTTTCTTAGTAAATTCATGGAAAGATCAACCTACCTCATTTCTGGCGTTTGATGTCAATCCTCTGTTGTGCTTGATTACTTGTTCGCAATACTCCTTCCAAAGCTGACCTGCATCCAAGACAAGAAACAACTACGCATGCATACTACTTATATACTAACGGGTTAGAAATCAAAACATGTACTGATCAAACTATAAACAGTTCATGAATTGGGATGGGAAAAGCATTCTCTTTATTAATTAGAATGAGTCAACTTACAAAAGCTGAGACCGGCCACCGCTCCTCGAACCTGATCCTGGGCTCCCCTTCTTCTGTCCTTCAACTGCTTTTCTTTGAATCTCCTTTGGCATAAGGAAAGGCTAAAGGGTTGGGACAATGAGAATACATAAATGGGCAGATTTTCTTTGCTATATTTTTTCTCTTTCAAATGGCACCCCTACCCCTTCTTTTATAGGCTAGAAGGAGCTAGGTATTTGGACGAACCCTCGGGCATGCATGGTCGGGAGTTTCAGTTAACTCACCCATAGATTTTTGTTCCGTCGGCAACTTTCCTTTTTTCATGCTTTTGTCGGTCCACGCGGGTTGTTTTGGGTCAGCCAACATGTACACGCATGCAGTAATGTATTAGGGCGCATGGGCCTTTATACAAGAGGATTTTCAAAGAGTTGTTCAACAATGTTTTGGAAAAGAAGGGATATGAGTTGGCCAGATGCCAGGTAAGCATGTGTGGTGCAATTTAGGGTTATAACAGATGCCCTCTAATGTGTGAGGTCATAAGAGCCTCTGATGGCCGAAATACATTACCAATCTTTATTGATGTGCCAAACGATTGAGCCCAAGGATCAGGAACCGAGAGGTGCCGTCTGCAAAAATAACAAATGTCTCACCGAGGTGGGCATACCCATGCTCGGGATAAAATAGAACCATGGCTACCAATCAAATACACTGTATATCCATGTCAAATAACTATAAAGAGTAGCTGTGAACAATACACAGCAGAGCTATATCTCGAAATCAGAAAGATATACATATAGAGTATCCATCTTCTAGAAGCTGATTCGGCCTGATGGCTGGAGATGAGATCTTCAGAGCTCAAGCAACAACTTCAAAATCTTCAAAACTCGGGTAGGAGTGTAATCTGAGTGTACGACTGCACTACCCAGAGGTCTTCGGTGGCTCATCGGTCATGGACATGATAATCTTGATGATCAGACTGAAGGCTTTAGTGATTTCGAACAAGGACTTGATTGGATGTTCAGGATGGTCGGGTATGCGGACAAGAGACATATTGCAGAGGGGTCGACTCAGGCTTAGTGACAAACTTCCCTTGGACAATAGCACAAAAAATGATGAGACTTAGGCAGCATGTATGTTAATCATAAGTCTACGAAGCAGGAGACAACACAAACTCTCCATATGTTTGGAAGGATAACCAAACGGTGGAGGACACAACTTTATATAGCGAGAAAAGCTTCCTAAGGTCGTACTACATCCCATAGTCTGATAAACAAACAGACAGATGTACTTTATCCAAGGGCGACTCATTATGCTGCAAATAAAGAAAATACTTTTCCCCTCCTCTTTTTGGGGTATATTTGATTTTTTTGTTCTTTTCAATAATTGTGGAAAAAGAATAAAGTTATATTACATTACAAAGGAGGAATGAGTGTTGAAAACATACAAGCTCGAGGCACAAGGAAAAGACTGATGTTCTAGTAGAATAACACTCAGGAAAAATCCTCCGAAGGCCAAAGGTGTTAAGACGCAGAAGCAAACTGTTACAAGGCTGGCGTATAAGGTATGCAAATAGGTTGATAAAACACACAATGGTAACGTCCTTCGATGTAAGTTTAACGAGCCTAGAGAAGGTAAGCTCGGTGGTTTTTCATATTTAGAGAGTCTGAAAAAACATAAAAGGAGACTCCATTGGGTTACCTTTTTCGAATATAGTCTAGTCGGTTCGAAAAAGGGGTAAACTAGCACCGATAAGACGTTGATTCAAAACCATTTTAACGAGTGTGATAAGGACAAGATCACTCGGACATTTTTTCATTTTTAAGGAGTCTGAAAAAAGCTTAACTATGGACTCCATCAGGAATATTCTTCTGGACCAATTTAACGAGTGTGAAAGAATAAGGTCACTCGACGATCTTTTCAATTTTAGGGAGTTTGAAAAGAGCTTAACTATGGACTCTGTGGGGGTTCCTTCTTCGTAAGTTTAGTCCCCCAGGCCCGAAAAAGGGATAAAATTATACCTGAGAGTACTCTTCTAAAGAACAGAAGTTCCATAGAGTATACCTTTGTTCGTACAGTTGACCGTCCGGACTGAAAAAGGGGTAAACTACCGCCGGATAGACGTGACTTCAAATTTCAGTTTAACGAGCATGAAAGGCCACAAGATTGCTCGACAATATTTTCATGTTTAAGGAGTCTAAAAAGGGCTTAAAGAAGACTCCATAATGGTTACTTTTCTCAGTTAATCCAGACAAGATCGAAAAGCATAAATGCAGTCTCGCCAGATGTTGCTTTCGGATCTCAAAGCGAGCTTGAAAAACAAAAAAGTTAGCTCATGATAGACTCTTTGTGGGTCGATGCCTAGCATCTCCTCAGGGGAGCTGTATGCTCAGATGAAAACATTGTCTATGATGCCAGGGGTTCTTGAGATATTGATAGGTGTCGTTTCAACAATGGTTGCCATATTACCCTCAACATAGATCTTTTGTGTAGCTAAGGGATTAGTATGACAAGACCTATCTCCAGTCATAGTCACGGTGAATTCTCCTGCTTCGATTCGGCTTAACTCTGGGAGGAAATATGATCTATGATGAAGATCTTCCCAAGGTTTGTCTGGACTAGTCATTGCTTCGTTAGAGGGAAAGACTAAGTCTAACGAATCAGTGTTAGCGAGAGAACCATGAGCCCAAATAGGCTCTATAAGTGGATCTAACTCTTGTGCAGGAGTTGGATCAGTGTTAGCTGAAGCTTGCTGGACTAAAGAGTACGCTACTTCAGCGGCGGACAAGGGCATGGACATACCCGGGTGCCCTGCCTCATACATCGTGGCTGATGGGGAAGGAAGTATCCATGGATCATCGAAGTAAGTCATGAGGAACGATGAAACTTGAAAAATCTCAACCTTATACTGATTGGATATAAAATTGATATCTCCTTGAGGGGGCGGGTAATCGAAGGTCCCCATCAAAGATGGGTACAAACCAACCCCTACATTGACGACACCTGGTTGAGGATTATTAATCATTAGGACCGTGGATGCCCCCAATGCAGGGTCAGGTCTGGAGAAAGACAATTGATCGATGGTCACTATCCGACCCTCATGTGGAAACAACAAGACCCAGAAAACTGTAGCAGCCACATCTTGCATGGAATAAGTCCAACTCCTTCCTAACAAGAGGTTATAGTCGAGGGGAGCATCGACTACCTCTACTTCAACACACACTGTCTTCCCTTCTAACTGCACGGGGAAGGAAGGAATGATACCATGTGGTCGGAATGAACGACCATCGAAAGCAGTGAGGAGAGTAGGTGACAGAGACAAAACGGGCTGGCCAATGGCCTTCCAACATGCCAACAACATAATGCATGTCGAGGCACCCTCATCGACCACCGTGCAAAAGATATTCCGTGTAAAAGTTTTTGTGGGATAAGCCACTACTATCTGAAACGCTACGTGGTAAGGCATACGAGGCTTTAAGTCAGTTGTATCTAACATGATGGTACCTGTATTACAAGTCTCAGTAGAGCCCAAAGCGGTTAACAAGGATTTCCTCTGAGCAGGGCAGCTTTGGAGGACCTCCAAAGCAAACATCGCACAAGGGTTTTGTGATAAATCTTCCACCACAGAGTAGTTCTGGGTGGCTCTTGCGTTTGGGTTATGAGAAGCTTTCTTAAATGCACCTTTTGGAATGCGTTCATTAATTCTCCCAACATCTTCTCAATCTGTAGAGGAAGAGATGGAAGTTAATCTTCTTTACCCTTCTCAGAAGTGCTTGGTTTACTATAGTCATGCGCTCTAGTCGATATAAAAGCATCACCCTTTACCATATATATGTTTGCGGAAGCGGGATTGTTCGTAGGCGGGCAGGTTTCTTGGCTGCCCTCTTTCATGCTTGCAGAGGCCTGAGTTAGATTTTTCCCATGTTGAAATGGATTAGTCAACACTGCCTGTTGTTGCTGCGTGACAAATTTTTAGGCCTCTGCAAGTCGAGGACATAGATGGGTCGGGTGGTCTTCTGCGCACAAGTTGCATGGATACTTTGCCTTCCATTTTTCAGTGTTCTCTCCGCCAGCATTATCAGTGGGTTTTTTATCCCCCTTACCCTTCTTTCGTTGTTTTTTCTTCCCTTCAGGCTGCTGGGTGGCCTTTGGGTTAGTCGACTGCATGGTGTGTACTTTTGACGTTTTGGTAGGGGGAGCAGCGAAAGCAGTAGTTTGGCTGGCCGTTGTGTGTTGTATAGATAACTTCTGCAACTGCTTTGTCAATTTCTCAGCGGGATTTGTTTGTGCTAAACCAACAATACCATCGGCATGTGGTCCAGCTCTCTGTCTAGTTTTATCCAGTATTGAATGTGGCGCATCTGGAAAGATGTTGTATAATAAACCAGACTGAGAATAGATGAGCTCAAACTGTTGAGCCCTCATGATGGCATCTTCTTCGGAGAAAACTCTGGATGTCGCAACATCTTTGGATAATTGCGGGACCAAAGACTTAAGGAACTACTCAAGTAGGAATGTTGGTGGGATTGGTACTTTGATTAAACTCTTCCGGCATCTCCATTCTTGGATGTGATCAGAGATATGGTCTGCTGTTGTCTGTTCAAAATTGGCGAGCAGCTCTGTGCCAGTGTCGTATCTCACAGGTAACTGGAAATGGTTCAGGAAAGCCATCGCCAGTTCGCCAAAAGAAGAGTATCTGAGAGATCGAGCTCAATGTACCATTTCGCGGCACTCCCAATGAGAGTATGTTGAAACAATCGCAACTGTACGGAGTCATACTTCAATGAGTTAGATGAACACCAAAGATGGAAGGTAGTCACATGATCTCCTGGATCTTCATTAGGCTTGGCTTTGAACTTTGGAATGTTTGAAGGCAACTTTGTCGGCATAGGAGGCCAACGCGGATCGTGATAAATGGGGTCATTCAACAACCTTGTCAAATCTGACAAGTGTAAAGTCGCCAGGAAAGGTAGTTTGGGTTGCTGCTGATAACCTGGGAAAAATGATCCTAGATTTTGAGTGGCACCAGGTTGCCAGGAAAAGTTTGGCTGCTGGCTCGGATTCTGGTAGAAACCAGGGCCCTGGCCAACGTAAGGATTTTGCATATATGGAGACATCATCGACTGATTTCCCAAATAGGACATAGATTGTTGGGCATGCATTGTATTTGAAGGAATTTTGGAAGGATTACCCCATGCCGATCCTGTGGGGATAGGCATAGTAGTTTGTCCACGGTTCCATTGATTGTGGAAAGAATTACCCCAGATCGACATTTTGGAGGAGGGAACGGATCCTTGCCCTGAATTCCAAGGTCCTGCTAGGTTTTCCCCCTATGCAGGAATAATACCCTGCACAGGAGTAGATTGTCCAAAAATGGGGTTGCCCCCAGTAGGGAAAATTGCTGATGAGAAGGTATTGTTACCAAACGTTCTGTTCCAAGAAAATGGTGTCGAACCTACCGGAATACTATGCGAAGGTGGTCCTTGACTCCCCGCTCCAAATAAACTATTGTGTGTAGGTTGCCTGACGGATTGCTGATGCGAACCATCGAGTGAAGGGGACGAAGGAGGGATATGACCTCCTCTATAAGGAAAAGAGTTAAAAGGGACATGAGTGCCCCCCATGTGACCTTGCAGGGGAGCGCTAGAGCTCCCTGCCTGTAGACCCAAAGTCTGTAAAGTGGAGTAGGAAAGTACAGAACTTGTAAACAAACTAGGCATACCGTATGAGAACAGAGGGCCTGTCGCACTAGGTGTGAAAGGGGTTGTGGCCGCCGCCAAAGACGGGTTCGGACCACTGTGCGAAGTAGTTTTGGTCGAGACCATGGTGGCTCGGACCGATGACGATAAGTTAGGAGATGACAGCTCTCCTGTGGTGACAACTGTGGTGGGAATTGAAGAATTCCCAGAAGGAGTAACAACATTTGTTTCCATTGTTGTGTGCGAAACTGTCTGGCGCTCGTGAAATTGAATTGGTACAATAAAAGGTGCCAAGAAATCAGTGGTTGGGGTTTCAACCGGGCCAAGAGAAGTTTCTTCGAGGTCCAAAACAGTCGATTCCTCCGGGAGTTGTTCGGGCACAATGGTTTGTAACCCGGTCACTTCAAAAGACCCTTGTTGGTCTAGCTTTCGCCTTAATGGTGGTGGGGGTGGATCCAGTGTAACCGGCAGCAGGCCAAGAATCCTTCATGACCGACGAAGCTCGGGATCCTCCACTGTGTGAGAAGATCTAAGACACTCTAAAGGTAGTCTAAATGTTCAAAAGTAACACACACTAAAAAAGACCCTAAAAGATAAGACAAACAAACACTAAATTAATTGGAAGAACAATTACAACAACCAACACTAGAGCAACTTACTGGTGCAAGTGCAACTCGAACATGGAAGCACCCTCTGGGTATACTCTGCAAAGCGTGGCCCGATGTCTGTCCTAGGTACCGCAGTATACCCCCGTAGTCACCTGTGTATGTCCCTAAAAAGATTGGCAACTAGGTTGCCAATGAGCAAACAGTCACCAAGCGGGTACAGTCGAAAGTCGGGTAGACCACAATGAGCAGGGTATCAAGCCCGAAACCTGTCAAGGCTATCAAGAGAAAATGTTCCGGAAGACAACTGAGTACCTTGAATGGATTCGAGACCCATGAAGCCCCATGGCAAATGAAAACAACGGAATCCAAAAACAAGCCCTCTATATGTGTTCTCCATTACGATTGGTCCAACTTTGGAGGGGTTATCTCCGCTACCTTTCGACACACGACCTCGTGTTTATCCCCTGTGTTAGAGGGGGGTCCTAGATAACTTTCACGATACTGGACTTAGACACTCCCTATATCAGACTCCAATGTTTGATTTTAAATGGCCTTGAAGAGTTTCCTCTCCAACCTAATCCAAGGCCCTAGTCCTGAACTAGTTTGTGAACCCTACAAACATAAAAGTCTAGTAGATTTTAAGTTTAGCATTACTTTTATGGATTTGTCTTACGTCAAGGGGTATGAGGGTGAAACTGATGATGTGTAAAAGACGAAAGCAAAAAATGAATGAAAAAGATGGAAACAAAACTTTTACTGAATGCAAAATTTCAACAACTTTTCTAAAGAAATATTTTTAATTTTTTCTAAGATTTTGGACAACAAACTCAAAGGAATTTCACTTGACTACGAGCTACTTATAATCTAAGTGAACTGCAAAAACTTATGAAATAAAAGACTTTTCCATAGCTAATGATGCAGAAACACACTCTTCAACCAAAGAAGAAAATGAAAAGAGATTTATTTATTTATTTAAATGCTAGTAAAGAAAGAAAGGGAAAATACCGACAAACAAAAAAGCAAGAAAAAAAATTCTGGCCTAAATCACAGATCGCATAGAATCAGGTCAAAAATCACACACTAGCAATTTTAAAAACAATGACTCTCACACTTGTCTAAAAACCTTAAAATTTTTTATTTTTATTTTTCTGACAACGTTTTAAATGAGAAAAGGCGAGCTAAGGGTAAGATTAATCCTAAGCTACTGACTGCTCACACAGAGATTCAAACACCTGGGAGGAACAATTCTTATCAAGGGAAAAGATGACTGCCTTACCCTCAACAAAAAGTATTATGTAAAAGCACACAACTGTCACTTTAACAGCACGCGTGCGAATGCGAGCTGAATATAGACAGAGTGCATGTAGACGTGGTCTGACCTTGTACAGGCCGCGTGTATATCTAAACTCTGAGAAAAAATGGAAACAAACAGACCAAACTAGGAAGAGACCACTGATATTGATAACCAGGATCCCTTGAAGGCTTGGACACTTTTTCTAACAGAAAAAACAAATAATGCAAGGAAAAAATAATAAGGTAAAAAACAATCTGAGATAGGATTGTTAGCAAACAAGACTTAGACAAAATTCCAAAAAACCCCCTGAGAATGTGTGATTCTAACAGGGAAGAGGATGACTGCCTCTGAGGTTCTCTGAACTCTACACGCTACTACTACCTCTACAACTAGCGTTCACACGCAGACTGTAAGAGGATAGGGCACGGGTACACGCATTCAGACCTTATGCAGGCCACGTGTACCTCTGTGGGTCCCGAAAAACATAGTCAAGCAAAAGTCAGGGAAAGCTGGTATGGAAAAACAGACTCCCTGCTAGCTAAGACCTTACAGAAACGAAAAGAAAAGACAGGCAAGAAAAATTAATCTTTAAACTACCCAAAAACTAAATAAAATTACAGGAATCCTAGAGATTCTCCCCAGTATGGTCGTCAATTTTGTTGTTGGGGAAAATCACCCTACAGACTAGCAAACAGAGTTTAGACTTTGCATGCAGATATGACCGAATAGAAATTACTTTCTACCTTCATCCCTAGATTTAAATCCCCTTTTCTTAGTAAATGCATGGAAAGATCAACCTACCTCATTCCCGATGTTTGATGTCGATCCTCCGTTGTGCTTGATTACTTGTTCGCAATACTCCTTCCAAAGCTGACCTGCATCCAAGACAAAAAACAACTATGCATGCATACTACTTATATACTAATGGGTTAGAAATCAAAACATATAATGATCAAACTATAAACAACTCATGAATTGGGACGGGAAAAACATTCTCTTTATTACTTAGAATGAGTCAACTTACAAAAGCTGAGACCGGCCACCGCTCCTCGAACCTGATCCTGGGCTCCTCTTCTTCTATCCTTCAACTACTTTGCTTTGAATCTCCTTTGGCATAAGGAAAGGCTAAAGGGTTGGGACAATGAGAATACGTAAATGGGCAGAGTTTCTTTGCTATATTTTCCCTCTTCCAAATGGGATCCCTACCCCTTCTTTTATAGGCTAAAAGGAGCTACATATTTGGACGAACCCTTGTCCATGCATGGCTAGGAGTTTCAGTTAACTCACCCATAGCTTTTTGTTTCGTCGGCAACTTTCCTTTTTTCATGCTTTTGTCGGTCCACACGGGTTGTTCTGGGTCAGCCAGCATGTACACGCGCGTAGTAATGTATTAGGGAGCGTGGGCCTTTATACAAGAGGATTTTCAAAGAGTTGTTCAATAGTGTTTTGGAAAAGAAGGGATATGAGTTGGCCAGATGCCAGGTAAGCATGTGTGGTGCAATTTAGGGTTATAACAGTTGCAAGCACATGTTATTGACTTATTCTTTGCAGACACTTGCGTGCAATTGATCCAGTTTTAGCATATGGTTTTCCATTTCGCTTATGGATTATTATGATGATGTTGATGGATTATGGTGTTATGTTATTTGATATCTATGTATTGACAAATGCTATTGACGATTTTTCCCTGAGTGTGCAAGACACTTGACAGATTTAGGATGCCAATGGCATAAATTGACCTCCTTGGACTTCATATTGAGTCAGGGAGTGGATTGTATTGGTTTGAGTATTTCATTTATGCATATGTGACATATGATCGAGTATATTATGATTTTGTTTATGGATCATTGACAATTTTTCATTGTTGGATGTAGGCTGACGATTTCTTGCTAATTTTACTCACATAAGGAGTAAAGGGGCCATGCACATAAACTAGATATTGAGGGAGAGGTGTGGCAACATATCTGACACAACCTACTAGCACTCCCTCCATGGCTCGAATTGTAGGTTAACGATTATCTAGTTCGAAATATCCACGATGCCATGAGGGAAGACTAAGACAGTCGTTCACGAAGATTCTAAGGGGAATACAATAAGGCAGGGTCCTTATTCCTTAGAAGCCCTTAGTCTCTCACAAGGTCTCCTGAATGGAGTATTGAATCCAATGGTTGGACAACTACCAAAACCTGTCAAAGGAGAGCGACACCCTTGGAGCATGGAGTGCGTCTTAAAGGGAACGTCACGTAATTAAAATTGAATCAAAGGCGAGTGGCACCCTTGGAGCACAAAGTGCGTCTTGAACGTCACATCGCAAAATTTAAAATTTGAGTCACTGAATCTAGGTGGCCTAGAAAACCTTGAGCGAATGTTAAACCTTGTAAACTCTTGAGCACTGCTGAATTAATTAATTAATTAAAGAATAAATTTTTTAATCATAATCCCTAAGAGTCTAAGACTTTGCAATTAAGAATTTAACTAATCCTAAKTCTAAGTTAGTAGAAGACTAAAAACTAAATTATAAATTAACTATGAGGGGATGAAGTAAATCAATTTAAGAATTCAAGGTAAAGAAAATAAATCTAAAGATTGATTAATACACATGTGTGCAAGTRATTACCCAATTGGAAATTAAGGTGAGAATGGATTAAAGCTAAAAAAATGGTTACACATAGAAAGGGATCTAGAGTCTAGTTAACTTTAGTCTAACTAGTAGAAGATTCCTATTTTAACTCAACCCAGTTTTAGAAAGGTGTCAGTCGTTAATTGGAAATAAAGGGAATAAAGGAATAACTATGAGTGATTTTTGGAGCACTTTTAGGATGGGTGAGGGAAATTGACTTTGATTAAATTAAAATGTGGATTTAATTGTGCAATTTGTAGAAAGGGTGACAAGTGTATGGGGGAGATAATTCAAAATTATTTTAATTTAAAAAGTGAATTAAATGTGCAAGAATGGGAGAATTCTATAAAAAAAATGGCTGAGTTGAGAGAAGGGAAGATTGGTTATGACTAAGGTTATGCTGCAAAAATTCTAACTGGTTTTATTTGTGAGAGTTGGGATACCCAGCTTGAGAGAGAGCGGTGGCTCTACCTTGCGAGGCGAGCTGGGAGCTAGAGGATTTTTGGTTGTTTGTGTGTGTGTCCCCTTTGCGTCTCGGGGGGATAAGTGGGAAGAATAGTAACCCTAGCATTTGCTGAGAGGTACTGGTGAAGTTTCAACGATTAGCAAGCAGACAAAGGAAGGGAATTCTAGTCGCCAAGGATCGTCATCAAGCATATCTTCACCGGTCACGGTATTTTCATTTTGAGTTTTCATTGCATTAAGTTTTTATTGTATAGATGTTTGAATTGTTGACAATGGTAATGGATTTTGAATATTGTACTGGCAAGCTTCCTTGATGATTATGTATTGTAGAAAGAAAATTCTAACGAGTCCAAAAATTTTAACCCAAATAAATCTTGATTTCTCATTCACTATTTTCCCTTTTCAATTTGGGGGTAATGTCTGTGTTTTTCTACAAGATTTTGATTGTGCTTGTACAATATAACTCACCCAACACCTCTACATCCTTGTTTTTCCTTGAACAATTTGTTTTGCATGTGATTTTTGAGCTTTAGATTTGCGTTTGTGTTTTATTCTTTGAGTATCCAAGTATGAAACCCTGTGCTTTTCTTCCTTGAGAAATTCGATTGCTTGTGATTTCCCAACCAATTTTTTCTCTACATTTTTATCAAGGAAACTGACCGACGCTTTAACCCAAAAATTGTTGATTAAGGTTGGTTGTCACTGATGTCAACCCTTGAAGAAAGTCCGGTAGCGAATTCTGGTAGCACAAAGGTTTGGGTAATGGACCCAAGGTTGTTTCATGTATAATGGTATGAGTTTTAATATTTTTTAAGGTAATACTATTCTATATGTATAGTACATGTCATTTCATTTCTGGTGGTATGTGGAATGTCACATAACTCCTCACGGTTAGAGAGTTATGGCCATGAGAAGTTGGAGAACTCAGGTTTGGGTAATGGAACCAAGTTTGTTTGATGGACAATAGTATGTGTTTTGATATATTTTTAGATAATACTATTCTATATGGATAGTACATGTCATTCCATTTCTGGTGGTATGTGGAACGTCACATAACTCCTCACGGTTTGAGAGTTATGGCCTTACAAAGTTGGAGGACCTTGATATATCATCCAGAAGGCCCAAAAGATCAAAGTAGTCAAAGTGGTTTAAGAGATTTTAGACGGTAAACAATAAAGTGAAGTGATGAGTGTACTATAATTCAAAGGGAATACAAAATACATTATTTCAATAATAAATTTAATGGAGAAATTAGAAGTGGGTTAACTCTAAAATAAGAAATGTGGGCAAAGTGACCTAGAAGATGCTTCTAAGGAAGCTACTTGGAGACTATATATAAGAGGCAAGGCTCTCTTATTTAATATCACAATTGAGCATATTGAATATCTATAGGTGAATTAGGTAACCAAAGTATATCTAAGCCGAATTTCAGAGGAAAGTTGAATAAAAGAAGGTCGGAATTCAAGGGAGGATAATTTTTTTTGATGATGCTTTCTAAGGTATGTTATTTACAGGTCATCTCACCATTTTCGCAATAAATATTTTTCTAGAATGATTGAGACCGTGAAATTGATAGGACATTGAGGAAACATATTCAAGTCTCTTTGGTAAAATTTTTATCTTGTGGGTCATTGTATTTTTGGAGTTACACTCCGTGGAAAATAGGGTTTGTGGCTAGTCTTGAAACTAGTCTAAAACAAGTGTTTCGGGTAAAAACGTCATAACTTCTTCATAAAAGATCCAAATTCAGTAATACCAAATTTGTTTGTTAGAGTAAATTCTTTAGTATTTTTTGTAACATTTTCATATCTATTCAACAAATATTCCGTGCGGGGCACTCTCTACAAGGTCACTCTCTAGAATAAGCCATAATTCAGCAAGGTACGCCATTTTTTCTATAACTCCTTTTCTGAGAGGTTCCAAGTAGTGACACCTGGATGAACTGCATAAAAAAAACTGAAGAACATTGTGTACTATTTTTATATCTTTATTCATTACAGATACATAGTTATGATTATTTCAAGTTAGGGTTGTTGACTAATTCCAAACTAGTCATGTAAGACTAAATAAACATTTGATGAAAATGTTAGTCTCTTGTTTAGAAAGTTAAGGAAGGTTTGCAGGTACGTGATCGTATACACCAAGTCTATTAGAGAGTTACAAATCATATTTGGATGATGAAATTGATGAGGGATTTTGGTTAAGGTACATATTGGGTACATGGTTGAGACAAGTAGTTGATGAGTTGGCACATACATGAGGTGTATAGTTGATGATGTTGGTACATATTGATGAGTCATATTTGATGAGTAGTTGACACATGATTGGTACATACTTGGTACATGGTTGGATGCACTTGTTTATGGTATAGGTTGATTACAGGTTGTTTGGTACATGTTGGTGCATGGTTGATGCACTTGTTTATGGTACGGGTTGATTATAGGTTGAGGTACAGGTTGATGCATGGTTGATGCATGGTTCAGGTTTATTGGTACAGGTTTATAGTGGTATATCTCACAGTGATAGTGTGACAATGGTTCCATCATTCTACTTCTACTTTTGGGCGGTTGGACGGGGCAATGACAGATGGTTGTAGCCACCTTCCAATTGTAGCCAGAGAACATAGGGGGTTGTAGCCTCCTTCTGGTTGTATCCATAGAATAGGATATTTGAAGCTTCCCTCAGGTTGTAGCCTAAGAAACAAGGGGGTTGGAGTCTCCTTCCAGTTGCAGCTGGAAAACAAAGGAAGTTGGTGCTTCCAATGAATGCAATTCTTCCAGACATATAAGAAAAAGCATTCTGTGGTTTTCTCTCGCTTTGGGTTTCCACGTAAAACATTGGTGTACTATGTATGTGTATGATTTTTCATTTGTTCATTTCTTATTTACTGTGCATTTATTGTACGACAATGCTACATTGATATAACACTTGGATTATATGGTTAAAAAATATTAGATTGCTCTATTACTGATTCACCCCTCCTCTCAGTAATCCAACAATTGGTATCAGATACGGTTCCTTCAGAAATCAGTTTAACGACTGAGAGGTAGATCATGGAGAGAAAAAACTTGTATACAAATGGAATACCACAGTTCAATGGAAAAGAAATGCATTTTGGAGCATAAGGATGAAAACATATATACATGCACAGGGATTTGAAATTTGACAATCAATTGTAGATGGATACACAACACCAACAGTTCCTCCAACAAATAACAAAGCAATGAAACTCGGTCAGAATAATTCCAAAGCCAAAAATGCACTTCTAAATGGTCTTAGTGAAATGGTATTCACCAAAGTTGGACATTGTAAATCCGCTAAAGAGGTTTGGGACAAAATTCAAAATATTTATAAAGGAGATTCAAAATTCAAAACAACAAATCTTCAAACTTACAGAGGTCAGTTCGAACAAATTAAGATGAAGGAAGATGAGAATATTGCAGCTTACTTTTTACGAGTTGATGAAACAGTAAATGAAATCATAGGATTGAGAAAAGAAATCAAAGAATCTGTAATTGTTCAAAAAGTACTAAGATATCTTCCTATGAGATTTGACCCTAAGATATCAGTATTAGAAGAAAGATCAAATCTAAACTTAATAAGCATGGACAAATTACATGGAATCTTCATAACATATGACATGAGAACTGAACAAGAAAATCCAGATATAAAAGAAGCAACCTTAAAATCATCCAAAAAGTCAAAGAAAAAGGGAAGGCAAAAAGAAGAACATGGCAACAACAGTGACGTCTCAGAAGATGATGAATAAGTGGCCAACTTTGTCAAAAGATTGAACAAGGGAATTGACGGTAGGTATAGATGTAAGCTTCCTTTAATTTGTTTTAATTGTGATGGTATTGGTCATTTTGCTAACAAATGTCCTTATAAGAAAAATAGAAATGATGAAGGTTACTCAAAAGGAAAACAAACATATAATGACAAAAGAACCACAAAAAAAGTTTTCAAGAAAATCTTATGCACCAAAGAAGACATCTCATCATCAGATGAAGATGAAGTCAGTGATAGTGACACAAAAAGAGTTCTATTCATGGCATTATAATACTATGATAAAGAAGAGTTCGAAGAAGAATATGAAGAAGTCTAAGAAGAAATTGAAGAGGAAGAAGTTACTACCGAGAGGAATTAATGTGTGCCATAGAAGTTATCAAAAGAGAAAACAAGAAACTACAAGCAGAACTAGACAAGAAATAAGACACTCAAGAACTAGAACAAATGATCACAAATTTGAAGGTTCAAATAGAAGAAGATAAAAGAATTGAAGAAACACTCAAAGAACAACTAGAAGAAAAAGACAAGATCATTGGAAATTTGGAAGCAGGGATTGTCACATTAAGGAAGGATCTTCAAAAGAAAAATATGCAGAACAACTCAAAAGTTTTGGAAGACATTATCAGTAGTCAAAAATATCATCATGAAAATTCCAGATTTGGATACAATCAGACAGAAAAATGATCAAGCTCCAAAACAACAGAGCAAGAAACATATCCAAAAATATTTGCAGAAACAATCAAGGGGGATAGGAAGATCTACAAGGAAGATTACAGGGACACTCCTCCACTGAGAAGATTCAGATTTTAGAATTAACAACTGACAGATAGGCCTGAGGAAGAAGAACAATTCATAAGAGTACCTCCTTTCAGAAGATCTTCAACTCCCAGGTATCAAACTATCTTTTTTGTTTTATGTTATGCATGTAATAATTTTGGACATAAAGTTGTGAATTGTAGAGCTAACAACAAGAACAAAACAACTTTGAAAGTCATACACAAAGGGGTTATCCAAGAAGGCCTAGTGAAACACATAGAATAATTTACAACAGGTTTGAATCTTTGAGCACTGAAGAGGAATGTTACAAATGTAACAATTTTGGACACATGGACAAAGATTGCAGAATGATAGTCCCTTTTAGAGAACCACAAAAAAATAACAATAGTCACAGACATGAACCTCAGAAAAGGACATGGATAAGAAAGCAGGATCAATATAGCAATGAATAATGCACACTCGCTCTACAAGCTAAGAAGAAGAAACGTGGTTGTTATGTTGACAATGGGTGTTTAAAACACATGACAGGTGATAGAGACAAGTTTCTTACATTATGAAAGGAAAGATATGGATCAGTCTCCTTCGGAAATGATGATTCATCCAAAATCATTGGAAAAGACACAGTCATAATTGGGAACAAGAATACAAAGGAAGAAAATGTTCTACTAGTAGAAGATATGAAAGATAATCTTCTAAGTGTGAGACAAATTTGTGACCAAGGTCATAAAGTTACTTTCGATTCACAAAAGTGTGAGATAAGAAAACAAGGTTCAGGAAAATTAATTGCTACAACTGCGAGAATTTCAAGCAACATATATGTGTTAAGTGAAATTGGAAATGAAAAGTGTTGTATAGGAAAGGAAGATGAAAGTTGGCTATGGAACAGAAGAATGGGTCACATACATTTTGATAACCTTGCCAAAGTCAGCAAAAGAGAAGCAGTAAGAGAAATTCCCCAGATCACGAAACCAACCGACACTTTATGCAATTATTTTCAACAAGGAAACCAAACAAAGACCAGTTTCAAATCAAAGGAATATTCAACAACAAGACCACTAAAAATTGTGCATACTGATTTAGTTGGACCAAATACAACAAAGGGCTTAAAATGTGAGAAATACTTTAAGTTATTAGTTTATGATTATACAAGAATGACCGCAGTTTTCTTTCTCAAGAATAAGTGAGAATCTTTTGAAAACTTCAATATCTACAAGGAAATGGTTGAAAATGAAACGTATTCAAAAATCAAATGCTTGAGATCTGATAATGGAGGAGAGTTCAATTCAAAGGAACTTATGGACTACTACAGTAGTCATGGAATACAAAGGAAATTCTCCGTTGCTAGGACACCTCAACATAATGGAGTTGTTGAAAGAAAGAACAAGACAATACAGGAAATGGCTCGAACAATGCTAATGGATTCCAAATTGATAGACATTTTTTGGACACAGGAAGTGCATACAAAAGTTCACATTCAAAACATAGTAATGCTCAGAAACAACACTGACAAAACTCCCTACGATCTATGGAAAGGAAGACCAACAAATGTGAAGTACTTCAGAGTTTTTGGAAGAAAATGCTACATCAAAAGAGAAAATGGTAGAATGGGAAAGTTTGATACTCGTGTGGGCAAAGGAGTACTTGTTGGTTACTCAAGTACAAGAAAAACATACAAGTGTTACAACCTGAGATTGAACAAAGTGGTGGAAAACATCAGCGTAACAATTGATGAAACATGTAAACAAGAATTAAAGGAAGAAGAAAATGAATCAATGGAACAACTTTACGAAGAAGAAACAAAAGATGAAAAAGAAGGGGAAGACGAAGAGGATCCAACAGAAACAGAAGAGAAAGTTCAACAAGTAACTCCAAAAACACCTAGCAGATGAGTACAAAAGAATCATCCTTTAGATCAGATTATCGAAAATAAAGATGCAGGAATTGAGACTAGAAGAAGAATCCATTCACCAAAACAAACACACCTAGCACTCACATCTACGATTGAACCAACCTACTTTGAAGAGGCCAACAATGATGAATTTTGGAACAAGGCCATGGATGAAGAATTGGATCAAATAGAGAAAAATGACACTTGGGAATTGGTTCCAAGGCCAAAGGATAAGAATGTGATCAACACAAAGTGGGTATACAGGAATGAATTGAATGAATATGGACAGGTTACAAGGAAAAAATCTAGATTGGTATGTAAAGGATATACACAGGTTTAAGGAATCGACTTTGAAGAGACATTTTCCTCAGTTGCCAGAATGGAAGCAATCCAATTTCTTTTAGCTTATACATGCTCCAAAAATATTAAAGTGTATCAGATGGATGCAAAATCATATTTTCTGAATGGGGAACTTGAAGAAGAAGTCTACATTGAACAACTGGAAGGATTTCAGTTGTCAGAGAACGCAGATTATGTGTGTAAATTAAAGAAGGCCTTGTAAGGCCTAAAACAGGATCCTAGAGCGTGGTACTCTAGATTGGATAAATATCTACAATGGGCAGGGTTCAAATAAGGAAGTGTAGACAACAACCTCTACATCAAGGTAAGTCAAGATAGTATTTTATTAATTGAAATTTATGTTGATGATATTATTTTTGGTAGTGATGATGACAGGTTAAGACATAAATTTGCAAGGGATATGGAAAATGAATTTGAAATTTCATTACTTGGAGAACTATCATTTTTTTTGGGACTTCAGATACGTCAAAACAAGCAAGGAATTTTTATTTCTCAAACCAAGTATATCAGAGAAATGATAAAGAGGTTCAGAATGGAAGATTGCAAACCAGTTATCACTCTCGTGCAAACTGATTGCAAGTTAAGCAAAGTGATTCAAAGTATACAGATCAGAGGTAATACAAGTCAATGATTGGTAGCCTACTAAATGTGACAACATCCAGACCAAATGTAATATAGATAGTTGGACATGTGGCACGATTTCAAGTAGCACCAAAGGAATCACATGTGTTAGCAGTGAAGAGGATTTTCAGATATCTCAAAGGAACATAAGAGTTTGGATTATGGTATCCAAAAGGAGAGGATCTATCTTTTATTGCCTACATAGATGCAGATTGGGCAAGTTGTATTGATGACTGATGAAGCACTAGTGGAGCAACATTCTACTTGGGTGAGTGTTTAGTATCATGGATAAGCAAGAAACAATCATCAGTATCTCTATCTAAAGCCGAGGATGAGTATATTGCAGCAAAACCATGCTGTACAACACAGGTTATTTGGATGAAACAAACTTTGACAAATATACAGGTTGAGTATGATGAGCCCATTCTAATCTATTGTGATAATACAAGTTCCATCAATATCTAAAAGAACCCAGTGATGCACTCCAAGACGAAGCACATTCCAATAAAGTATCACTTTCTACGAGAACAAGTTGTAGAAAATAACATAAGAGTTGAGTATGTGGGCACAAAAGAACAAGTGGCAGACATCTTTACAAAACCACTTCCACGTGAAACCTTTGAGTATCTTCGCTAGAGACTCGGAGTTATTTCTACTCCAAAATGAACGCTTTTGAATGCTTATCTTATATGTCTTAGATGTACATGAGGAAACACCATAAAGAGGAAAATTCAGTTAGGGGGAGAAGCCTCAGATGGAAATATACCTTTGTCATTGATGACAAAGGGGGAGATATTTATCAGATGCAGAGAATAGAGGCATGATTCCAGGGGGAGAAATGGTCACAGAGATGCAGAGGACAAAGGCATGATTCCATGGGGAGTAGGAGTCATATGATTTCAGTATTGCATGAAATGATTTCAGTATTGCATCAGAGTGTTTCCATCAATTCCAAAGGGGGATATTGTTGATTAAGGTTGGTTTTCATTGATCTCAACCCTTGAATAAAGTCCGGTATCAAATTCCGGCAGCACAAAGGTTTGGGTAATGGATCCAAGGTTGTTTCATGTATAATGGTATGAGTTTTAATATATTTGAAGGTAATACTATTCTTTATGTATATTACATGTCATTCCATTTTCAGTGGTATGTGGAACGTCACATAACTCCTCACGGTTAGAGAGTTATGGCCATGAGAAGTTGAAGAACCCAGGTTTGGGTAATGGAACCAAGTTGTTTTGATGGATAATGACATGGGTTTTGATATATTTGCAGGTAATACTATTCTATATGGATAGGACATGTCATTCCATTTTTAGTGGTATGTGTAACGTCACATAACTCCTCATGGCTTGAGAGTTATGACCTAAAAGTTGGAGGACCCTCATATGTCATCTAGAAGCCCCAAAAGGTCAAAGTAGTCAAAGTGGTTTAATGGATTTTAGAAGGTAAATAATAAAGTGAAGTGATGAGTGTAATATAATTTAAAGTGAACACAAAAGAAATTATTTCAATAATGAATTTAATGGAGAAATTAGAAGTGGGTTAACTCTAAAATAAGGAAAGTGGGCAAAGTGACCTAGAAGATGCTTCTAAGGAAGCTACTTGGAGAGTATAAATAAGAGACAAGGCTCTCTCATTTATTATCACACTTGAGAATATTGAATATCTATAGGTGACTAAGGTAAACAAAGGATATCTAAGATGAATTTCAGAGGGAAGGTGAAGAAAAGAAGGTCGGAATTCAAGGGAGGATAAATTCTTTTGATGATGCTTTCTAAGGTATGTTATTTACAGGTCATCTCACTATTTTATCAATAAGTTTTTTTCTAGAATGACTCAGACTGTGAAATTGATAGGCCATTGAGGAAACACATCCAAGTATCTATGGTAAAAATTTCAACTGGTGGGTCGTTGTAGATTTGGAGTTACACTCCGTGGAATATAGGGTTCGTGGATATTCCTGAAACTAGTCTAAAACAGGTGTTTCGGGTAAAAACGTCATAACTTATTCATGACAGATACAAATTCTGTAAGACTAAATGTGTTGGTTAGAGTACAGTCTATATTATTATGTGTAACATTTTAATATCCATTCAACAAATATTCCGTGTGGGGCACGCTCTAGAAGGTCGCTCTCTAGAATAAGAAAAACTTCAGCAAGATATGCCATTTTTTCTATAACTCCTTTTCTGAGAGGTTCCAAGTAGTGAAACCTGGAGGAATTGCATAAAAAAAACTGAAGAAGATTGTGTAATGTTTTTAGATCTTTATTCATTATAGGTAAATAGTTATGATTATTTCAAGTTGTGGTTGTTGTCTAATCCCAAACAGGGCATGTGAGACTAAAGAAAAGTTTGATGAAATGGTAGTCTCTTGTAGTGAAAGTTAGGAAGGTTTGCAGGTATGTGATCATATACACCAGGTCTATTAGAGAGTTACAAATCATATTTGGTTGATGAAATTGATGAGAGATTTTGGTTAAGGTACATGTTGGGTACATGGTTGAGACAAGTAGTTGATGAGTTGACACATACATGAGGTGTATAGTTGATGATGTTGGTACATATTGATGAGTCATAGTTGATGAGTAGTTGACACATGATTGGTACATACTTGGTACATGGTTGCATGCACTTGTTTATGGTACAGGTTGATTACAGGTTGTTTGGTATAGGTTGGTGCATGGTTGATGCACTTGTTTATGGTACGGGTTGATTACAAGTTGATGCATGGTTTAGGTTTATTGGTACATTTTTACAGTGGTATATATCACAATGATAGTTTGACAATGGTTCCATCATTCTACTTCTACGTCAGGGCGGTTGGATGGAGCAAGGACAGGTGGTTGTATCCACCTTTCGGTTGTAGTCGGAGAACATAGGGGGTTGTATCCTCCTTCTGGTTGTAGCCAGAGAATAGGGGAGTTGGAGTTTCCCTCAAGTTGTAGCCTGAGAAAAAAGGGGGTTGGAGACTCCTTCCAGTTGTAGTTGGAAAACAAAGGAAGTTGGTGCTTCCAATGAATGTAATTCTTCAAGACATATAAGAAAAACATTCTGTGGTTTTCTCCCGCTTTGGGTTTCCACATAAAACATTGGTCTATTGTGTATGTGTATGATTGTTCATTTTTTCATTTTTTATTTACTCTACAGTTATTGTATGATAATGCTACATTGATATAACACTTGGATTATATGGTTAAAAAGGATTAAATTGATCTATTACTGATTCACCCCCCCTCTTAGTAATCCAACAAAAACACCTTGCATTTTACCTTATTGTTTCTCTGCGTTTTGGGGAGTTATAAACCATGTGTCTTAAACCAAATTCTCAATGATTTCTCTCCCTTACCTCTTCATTTTTAAATCATTTTCCTAGAATGGTAACCATTCTAATTCTTGGCATTTTCACTTGACTCACCTTTGTGTTTTTAAAGCATTCGCCCAACATGGAAACCATTCTAATTCCAGGCGTTTTCACTTGATTCACCTCTGCGTTTTTGGCAAGATTATCCCTTTGCGTATTAATGGAAGAATTACAACCTCGGAGTTGATTCCTTGCCCAATGATTTTCTCTTTATTTGACTCTGCGATTTCCCTGGGCTTCCTTTTCGTTTTGCACAAAAAACTTTTTTCACCCAACAGTGAGAAATTCGCCCTGGCAATTTCTCTTAATGTCTCCACGTTTTTCTTGTGATTTAATCTTTGTGTTTTTCCCCAAATAAATTTCTCCCGACAGTGAGAAATTATCCCTAGAGATTTGTCTCAATGTCTCTGTGTTTTTCTTGTGATTTTATCTCTGTGTTTTGCCCGAAATAAATTTCTCCTAGCAGTGAGAAATTCACCTAGGTGATTTATCTTAATGTCTCAACATTTTTCTTGTGATTTAATCTCTATGTTTTTCGCAAAATAAATTTCTCCCAGCAGTGAGAAATTTGCCCTGGCAATTTCTCTTAAATGTCCTTGGGTTTTTCTTGTGATTAAGTCTCTATGTTTTGCCCCAAAAATTTCGCCCAACAGTGAGAAATTCGCCCTGGCAATTTCTTTTAATGTCTCTATGAATTTCTCTTTAATGGATCTGCGATTTTCCCTTTAATGTCCCTTCATATTTCCCTTTAATGTCTCTGCGAATTTCTCCTTATTGTCTCTGCGATTTTGCCTTTAATTATAGAAAATCTCTATTCATGCTACTCTCAATGGATTGCTCCCTGCATCAAGATTCGTTTCTTAAATTTTTCCCTCCACCGTTTTGCTTACGGGTTAATGAATTTTTAAGTTAGCAGGGATGGTTATAACAACACAAGAATTATACTTTTTAATTCTTTGAAACTTTGGACTTTTTCCTATTATTTTACAATTATCCACTCTTGATATCACATACACTTCCATCTTTTATATATATATATATATATATATTGCTTTTCTTCTTGATAGTGCCTCCAGTGCTCTTTGGGTTTGGCACAAGTTTGTCTAAACCCTACCTTTATGGCAAATCGTCCCCACCATCTCTTCCTTTTTGGTATGGGAACCTTTCATTTTTCTTAGCATTTATTATTATTGATCTATTTTAGTTTCTTTTTGTTCACAATTTGAGGTGATTTTCAAAATGAAGGATCATTGCTAAACACATTTTGTACATGAACAAATCATGTAATCTTTATCATTTTATACTAGTTAAGGTTATTTAAGCTCATTATGTTATGTGTATGAATTATGAAAAGTAGTGGCATATTACCATTCTATGAAAGGTAATCATTTCATCCATTGTGGCCATTTATCATATATAAAGCAATAGAGACAATAAAGTCAAACTTTTAGATAGTTTTCACAATTCCAATTTGTCAATTAGATTGGAGATAATAACATGGGTTCTGAGTCACTTGAGTTTCCCAACAACAAACTTGGGTCTCTCTCACATCTTGGGGTTTCTTGAAGTTTTTTAAGGTTTCATTGAGTGTTTCAACGAATTTGCTTTGTTTGAAAAATATTGATGTTTGATTGATGGAATATTTAGATTCTATTGCGGCACTAATTAATGTTGATGTATGATCGCTTTAATATTTAGATTCTATTCCGCCACTAACTATGTTGATGTATGATATTTTTAATATTTAGATTCTATTGCGCCACTAAACAATGTTGATGTATGATCGTTTTTATATTAGATTCTCATGCACCATTAACATAATATCGAAGTTGATTGATTTAGTAATTATATTCCTCTTGCACCTTGATTACTTGATAAGTGAGATTGATTGTTGATATATTGGATTTTGAATTGATTATTTAGTGGGATTTAGACACCTCCTTGTTCCTCAGAACAATCGCCAGACCTGAGACCTTAAGTGGTCAGAATAAATCAGATGATCTTTGGCTTGAGAATTGCTTATGTGTCTTGGAGGTCCTAACCTTGTAGGGTAGGTTGGTCGGGTAGTTTCTCTGTGTTATCTTTATGTGATGAGTTGATCGAATAAAAGTAGTGATGTTCTCAGTTGATCACGATGAGTTGATCTTGTGTCGCGATTTATGATACTTTTTTACTATGTGTTGTTATCTAATGTGATGATGTATTAATTATGTGTTGATACTAATTATGTTGATGCATTGGTTGCGTCGTTATTGATTAGGATGATGAGTAGCTTGTAATGATTTAATTATGATGTCATTGATTATGCGTTGCTATGAATTATGTGTTGACGTTACTTTCCTAATGTATCTAATGCAAACAATTTTTTTTTACCTCTTGTGCTTCGTTTTTACTAGTCGTAACAGAGGGGCGTTACAATCCTTCATTCAATGCATCGACTTGTTTAGAATACATGTAGAGACAAATGATTCATTCTATTACGAGTGTATGGTTTACTCATTTTATTTTATAGTAGTGGAGATGAATACTAATGCAAAGCGACTCAAGCCAAGTTTAAAATGCACTCCTCCATTCAGAAGGTAGGAAAATGTTTGGTGACTGGTTAAATTCTATAAATATATACCATTAATTGTTTCCTACACCCACAAATCATATTGTTGCTACATTTATGTTATTGTTCATATGGGTTATCAAAGATAGAGAAAAAAACTTTCCAGAACTGAGTAATATGCTCTTACCCACTTGCTTGCAAAGGTAATCGATTATTGAATCAAACTTCATAGTCTTATGATTTCTTCCCATAGAATTACATTTTTATTTTGGCTCTCTAATTCTCTATTTGTGGATTGTGTGCAGGGTACAATGAAATCCTTTGGAGCTTGAACCATATCGGTTTTCCAACACGATGGCCAAGTACCCTAGTTGTGTTCCACAAGTTAATCCTATTTGTGTTAGTATTTGTATTTCTCGAACATCCATTCAAGGTAAAGTAAAGTTTATCATTGTTATCGAGCTTCCATGCTAGATAGGTAACTTTCATTCCCTTCACAAATTATCATGAGGTCTTTAATGGACACTCAGAATAACCTACCATAGTTTAGGGATTTGATTTTTATAATTGTACAGGTTGTTTCAACCATTATATAGCCAATTAAATATACAATATATGAATATTATGATCATGCCGTGGTTATTGCACTCAAGCTCCTGCTCATACACACTTTACATAATTTAATAAGTATATTTGTATATAAATCCTTTTATTTTTGTTTACCTTTGCGTTCTTGGCTCTCTGTAAATTACATAGTAAAAATACTCACAATATTTCTTGGTATTATTTAAATACATAATCTTCTTCCTTAATCTTTTAAACTATTTGCTTCTCTAACATTTTCTGGTTAGGAACTATGCACTTGTCGTTATGGTTTTGACTCAATTTAGGATTAAAATCATTCTTGTTTTTCTTACTGTAATATATGTTAATCAACATGCATACTGAAATCTTTTTGAGAAAGAAAAAAAAAACTATTACATAGAAAGTATAACCCCTATGGATAAATCTGCAATACCTTCATCGTGTATTCATTGGATTATTTGTTTTTCTAATCAAGATTCTCTTTGAGGTTCCAAGCTTCGTCATTTTAAAAAATAAACCTATTTGATAATAGAAGATAACTAAGTAATAAACTATTACATAGAAAGTATAACCCCTATGTATAAATCTGCAATACCTTCATCGTGTATTCATTGGATTATTTGTTTTTCTAATCAAGATTCTCTTTGAGGTTCCAAGCTTCGTCATTTTAAAAATTAAACCTATTTGATAATAGAAGATAACTAAGTATTCTTTTTCTTTCTCACTGCAATAATAATAACTCTCCACAGACATGACAATCTACAGATTCTTATATATTTTCTTGTATTTCTCATTGCAATATTTATAAACAATATTCTTTTCAAAGTAGAAACATTTTACTGACATTTTAGTATAAACTGTTGCTAATAGTTCAATAAAAAGAACACAATATATAAATAAATACTATAAATTTCACAACCATTCTCTACGGTAAAAAATATTGTAAATTTTGCAATCATTTCGCTACTGTAATGTTAATAAATCATAAGCAATATAGAAATAAATAAATTAAGGAACATCTATGAGCATGCTTCAATAAACTGGAAACATACCGAGTAGAGAACAAGTTCCTCCCAACCATAGACATGAAAAACCAAATCTACTTGTCCTTGTCCCCCCCAAGCCTATATCGTTTTTCCACGGGGACTTAAACTGAATAAACTTCTCGAGATATCTCATAGTTTGATTCTTTCTAGAACCATCAAACTCATTTATTCACAAGTATTGAACAACATCCTACCTCATAACATACTTGTCTTTAATAGCTTGCGTACGTCTTTTCAAGTTGGCCTCATCCCTAACCCTAGGTAATATTCTTGGCCAAATTTTTTTCTAGCTTGTTCCCTCACACCCCACACCTTTGGAAGTAGGGTTCCACTTTTCACATGGACAATATGTAACATGCCCGAAATTTCACCACTAAAAACAATTTTCAAGGTATTAAAACCTTAGTACTATTATAACTTTGCAACATGAATCGAGTTCCTTTATTAGTGATATATATTAAATCTCTGTTCCATGGAACATTTGAATTTGAATTTGTAAATTTACTTGCAAAGGGTCCCAAAAAGGGGACTTTTTGTTTGTTTAGGGAGACTGGATTTTTCTTATGCAAGCAAAAGGGTGACTATGTTCCTGTACATAAACTATCATCTTGATATCAGAATCCTTATAAATTTTTATTTAAATTAATTATCCATAAGCTTGTCCATGTGTGTGTGTGTGTGTGTGTGTTATTAATTTCTTCAATTTCATTTTTGATACTCTTAATCCTACGTTTTATGTTACCGTTGTACAGTACTTAAAGGTTTATCATTGATTACAACTAGTAATGTTGACCCATATGCTATAGCATGATTTCTTATAGATTTGTAATTGGAATGCAGAGTTCAATAACTCTGAAATTTACATAGAGTGACGAAAAATAACCATTTTAAATTATTCAATGCACATATTCATGTATTCAACTATCTTTGTAACTAACAAGAAAGTTAATAAACAAACATATATATAAACTGGTAATACAAGATACATATATGTACCAAACAAGATGAAAACAAATTGAACAACCACACTCCACCCAATCGTAGATGCATAATAGCCAAGCTACTTGTCCCGATAACCCCCAAGCCTGACTGTGAATCCATAAGGGAGAACTGAGCTCCACTCCTTCACCAATGTACCTTTATACAATTCAGAAACTATTTTCCTAACACATATGTGCTCACACAATAAAAAATCATTTTCTCCTCAACATACTAAGAAGTGTCCTTCCTCTCACATATGTTGTATATATCATCCTTTCTTGCCTAGAAATTTTCATTGAATCATTTCCCTCTTTGAAAATTCACAGCTTTAGAAATCCCTAATTTTTAGGGGCTACCAGTGAAAAAAATTCACTTCTGACACTTGTATAATCATTCTCTAATTTAGATCCATCATGTTCCCCACTCATGGAGTCATTGTCACCACTTTTTAACCTGGATGTTCCATTTGTTTCCTCCATTTATTATAAAAAAATATTGTCTCTTACATTTGTCTATCCAAAAAGGATAGTTGGCAAGTCCAAATCTTGCATAATAATTTAAATAATAATGGTCAATTTACTCAATAAAGTCAAATACAAAATTCCATAACTGGATTTTATTGAATAAAATGTTTTATAATTTGAGGATGCCACATCCTCTCCCCCTTAAAGATAACACCATCCTCGGTGTTAGTACTCGTTTCTAGTCGCCTCTTGGAACATAGTTGGATACATTTTCCTCATATTGTCCTCCAACATCCAAGTAGCCTCCCAAGGACTAAAGTGCTTCCATTGCACTTTTACCTGGGTGATGACTATGTTCCGAAGTATTGTTTCTTTCATGTCCAGAATGCATGGAGATTCATCTTGAAACTCGACTTCTGGTTCCACCTACACAATGTTCCAATCAATAATGTGAGTAGGATCATGAATATACCTTTTTAACAATGAAACATGAAAAACATTATGAATTTTCAAATTAGCAGGGAGCGCTAGTTGGTATGCCACTGGTCCAATTCGAGCTAGTACTTTGAATGGTCCACAAAACCTTGGTGCTAACTTGGAACAACTTCCTAATTTTAATGAACTCTTTTTCACTTTAACTTTGAGATATACATTTTCTCCAACATTATATTCTTTATGTCGTATTTTCTGATCTCCATAACTTTTTTGTCGATCTTGCACAACTTTTAAATTTTGTTGCACCTTCCTAACTATCTGTTCCATTTCTTTGGAGCATTTCTGGTCTAATCATTATTCGATCAACCAGATTATCCCACCTGATGGGAGTTGTACATTTTCTTCCATATAAAATTTCAAATGAGGCTTGATAATTGTTATTGTATGCAAACCCAACTAAGTGTATGCAATCTTCCCACTTGGTTTGTTTTTCCCTTACTTACATACGTAACATGTCTTCAATAATTTGGTTTGTACACTATGTTTTTTCATCTATTTGTGGATGATAACTTGTACTAAAGTTCAAATTAGTTTCCATACATGAAAACAACATCTTCCAGAAATTTGATGTAATTTTAACATCTCTATCTAAAATAACCATTTTAGGAATTCCAAAAAATATCCTTCATGAAAATTTATGCGATATTAATATCTTTATAGGTAGATTTCACAGGTATGAAGTGAGCAGAATTACTCAATTCATCAACTACTACCATAGTAGAATCATGTTATCTTTGAGTTTTAGGAAAACCTGTAATGAAATCCATATAAATAATTTCCCATGTCCAATCTGGAATGGGTAAATGTTGTAATAAACTTGTTGGATGTTGATGTTCAACCTTCACCTGTTGACAATCTAAAATTTTAGATAAATAATTAGTTGTTTCAGATTTCATATTAGGCCAATAAAATTGTTTCCTCAAAGTTGTTATCATTTTCTGGTACCCTTTATGACCAAAATAGTGCTTCTTATGCATTTCATTTAAAAGCACCAACTTTAAATCAACAAAATTAGGTACATATGTTTTGTTTTTTAACCTTAATATTCCATCTTTGTCAACACTGTATTTTTTCCTATTCGATTGTCCTTCAATTTTCAGTAATGTCTCTATTTTTTGAACATATTCAACATCATTTATGCTTGTAGATTTAATTTTGTCCTTAAAATCACTTTTTGTTTTACAAGTGATTACTTCATAGATGGCATTATCTCTTCGACTAAGTGAATCCACTAATTTATTTTCCTTCCCCTTGATATGTTGAACTCCAAAATCAAATTCTCTTAAAAAGGATAACCATCTTGCTTGTCGTGCATTGAGATCTTGTTGACTAAATAGATGTTTCACACCGCCATTATCCATTAATAATAATTTTTTTCTTCCCATTAAGTAGTGTCACCACATTTTTAGTGCATGAATCATAACTGCTAATTCAAGGTCACGATTTACGTAATTACCTTCATGTTCTTTTAATTTCTGAGATTCGTAACAAATTACATGCCCATCTTGTGATAATACTCCTCTTAATCCTTCTTTACTAGCATTTACAAAAACTATAAAGTATTTATAAGGATCAACCACTTTGAGAATTGGTGTTGTAGTTAATAATACTTTCAATTTGTCTAAACTGTCTTGACATTTTTGTGACCAGATAAACTTTGCTCCCTTTTTCTGCAATGATGTAATGGGATAGGAAATTTCGGAAAATCATTCAATAAACCATCGGTAATGTAATTCCCATAAATGATCGTATATCTGCTACATTCGTAGGTACAATCCATTCCATAATAGCTTTAAATATTTTCAGGATCCACTACAATTCCATTTTCTGATATCACATGTCTCAAACACTGCATTTTCCTTTGATAAAAGTTGCATTTGTTTAAATTAGCGCATAGCTTATGTTCCCTTAGAGTTTGTAATACTATTTTCAAATGTTTCTCATGTTCTTCTTCTGATTTGGAATAAATTAGTATATCATCAATCAATATCAAGACAAATTTATCTAAGTATTGGTTAAATATACTATTCATTAAGCACATAAAAGTCATCGGTGCATTTGTATGTTCAAAAGGGATTACTTCAAACTCGTAATGTCCATAACATGTTCTAAAAGCTATTTTATTGATATCTTTGTCCTTTATTCTTATCTGGTGATAATCAAATCTTAGATCTAATTTAGAAAATATTTTTTCTCCTCCAACCTGGTCAAATAGATCATTAATCCCGGGTAAGGTATTTTTATTTTAATCAACATTTTATTTAATTGATGATAATTGATACACAACCGAAGAGTTCCATCTTTCTTTTTGACAAACAACACCAGTGCTCTCCATGGAGAAACACTTGGTCTAATGTATCCTTTATCGAATATTTCATGTAGTTGGATTTTTAACTCAGTCAACTCATGGATACTCATTCTGTATGGTGTCTTTGATACCAGTGTAGATCCAAGTAATAAATCAATAGAAAAATATATCTCTCTTTTCATAGGTAGTTCGTGTATTTCTTGTGCAAATACATCCTGAAATTATTGAAGGACAACAAAATCCTCTAACTTTGGTTTTCTTTCTTCATTTAGCAAATTTGTCACTTGAATAGCATATATCTTGTAGCCTTTACTAACGAACTTCTTTAATTTTAAGGCATATATTTGTCTTATAGAGACATGTTTTCTAATTCCTTGAACTATTTTTTTTACTCCACTTTCATCTTTGTAAGTAAACGATTTTTCAAAACAATCTAGTACAAATTTATGCTTCTCTAACTAGTCCATACTTATAAGTATGTCATAGGATCCTAAAGGTAATACATTTAAATTCACCTTAGTATCATGACTACTTATATCCAGTTTACAGTCATAAATGAACTCAATTACTTTTCTTTTAGTACCTGTTGTTAATTGTACCAAACAATATTTAGAATGTTTTAACCTTTCCAGCTTGCATGAGTCTACCAATGATGGAGTAACATAACTTAAATTTGCTCCTGGGTCTATTAAAATAGAAACTTCTTTGTCATGAATTTTTCCTTCAATTTCCACAATGGTAGATTGATGATTTGCTTGTCTTCCATCTAGAGCAACATTGCTTCTATGAATACTTTTGTCAATGTCTCCAAGTGTTGAAGCTTCTTGTATATTCCAGAATGTTCTATTTGAAGAGTTTTTGTGTGGATAATTCCTCAACAAATGTGGTTCGCCACATCCCCAACATTTTAATGATTCTCTAGAATTATCAGTTGCATCCTTAAATACCAAATTAACTGATTTGTTTCCTCCTTGTACTTGTGGTGAATTCCTGGAGAAGGTGTTTTCTTGATATCCTTTGGACATATTACGAAACGATGATGGTTTGAAACTTTTCTTTCTCTGGTTGAGCTTCTCTTGTTTCTTTTCTCTCTGTGATTTTGGATTTTCAAACTGTTGTTTGTATTGTTCATAACATATTCTAGATTTTCGCAGTACTTCATTCAAGGTCTTTGGATTGTCAAACTCTATTCTATCCTTATATGACTGAGGTAAACAACTTAAAAACCTCTGAGGTTTTACTTTTTCATCATTTATATAAGGCACGAACCTTAATAGTTCCAAAAATTTAGTAATCAGATATTCCATAGACATATGCCCTAACTTTAACTCATAAAATTCTTTGGTTTTTATAAATATTGTTTCTTAAAATACTTCTTAAAATCAGTCTTTTCCATTTTATTTTCCTTTAAACCCTTAACTAACTTTAAATCTTGTCACCATATACTAGCTTTACCCTTCAAATTGTAGATGACCATCCTCACTTTCATATTACTAGAGTAATTGTAAATATGGAAATATTTCTTTATGTGAAGTAACAAGGCTTCCATCTCTTCGCCAGTTATGGACTCTCCATCAAAATTTGAAGGTTTAATTTTATTAAATTATCCATCTAAGTGATCCATCTATTTTCTTTTCTTTACTGTAGATACTCTATTTAAATTATGTGCATGTCATTTGAAGAACGATTGCTTCGAATCCTTTTTAGAATTTTTACTAGCTTCTTCATCAATCTCATTATTATTTGGACTCTTTTTCATTGCTATGATTCGTAATAACATGTCATTTATTTCTTGTTGATCTTCCCATGCTTTCTTTAGTTTCTCATTCTCTGCCTTGAACGTTTGTAATTCTACAAAAAAAAATCCTCATTGTTTCCAAAACCTATGTTGTTGAACTACTTTCATTGGAATGTTTTGGATTTCTATGAGGTTGTTGATTATTATTTCCTTCTGATATGTTTTCTTTGCCATTCTGTGTGGACATGATTGCAATTTCCTTTTGAAAACAATGTGTTTGCAATAAGGAACAATTTACTTGGTTTTTCTTCAAACAATTTATATCTTTACTTTTATGGTAATGCCCATTAAAGCCTAAATGTTGTAACCTACAACTCTGATACTATATGTAACATACCCCAAATTTTAGTACTAATTTCTTTTTCAAGGTAGTAAAACCTTAATACTATTATAACTTAGCAACATTAATCTGGTTCCTTTATCTTGTGATTTGTCTTGCTATCCACAAGTTGTTCTTGACTAAAAGACATCATATATAATTAAATTCATTATTTTTTTCCTCAATCACTAACTCATACAATACTCCATATCCCAATTTTTCTAAGGACTGGAATTGATTGTACATCCATGCATACCTATACGTTTTGATGGATTTCGATATATTTGTCAAAGATATATCGCTATATATAATCAATGTCATTTTTTCTCACCTTATAAAACAAGATCTTAGTCTTAGAACCCTAGCTATAAAAGGCATTTCAATGGCTCTAAGGAGTTTTCTAAACTATTACTTGGATAATTTGTTTACATTACAATCATAATACTTTCTTTAAGGTCCTTGTTTTCCATGCAAGTATGAGTTATAGTTTGCAAGGCTTCATATTACATTTACCACTCGATGGATAATTTTAGAATAAAAGTAGTATGATTAACCTATGGAAGCGAAAGGTTTTTTTTTAAACTATCAAAAGATTTCAAAATTTTAAAAATAGAGTTTAGCTAAGTCAGAGTAGACTTTCACAGAGATAACACTTTAGATATGCCATTAATCCTTGTTTGGAAAAGCCAGAAACACGTGGTCTGGACCAACCACACATAACCATGTCTTTACCTTCACATGGAATCCCAAACGTCGAAGTAATGATGTATATCGACTCTCAGAGTAAGGTACCTTGCAATTTTAAAGGAACTCTCCTCATCTAGGTGCTACGTCGACTTCTTCCAGATTATTTTCCAACACCATACTCGACACAAGTAATAATTTTGTATTTCCCGAGTAACTCTTCGTTCTGTATTATTACTTCTATAGGTAAAGGAAATAATCCACACTGTGGTATTTCCCAAGGATGCGAGCAAGGTACTCAAGTTCCTATATCAAGGATATATCTTAAATCTCTGTTCCATGGAACCTTTGACTTTTAATTTGTAAATTTACTTGCAAAGGGTCCCAAGAAAAGGGACATTTTTTTTTGTTTAGAGAGACTAGATTTTTCTTATGCAATGAAAAGGGTGACTATGTTCTTGTGCATAGATTATCATTTGGATATTGAAATCCTTATAAATTTTTATTTAAATTAATTATCCACAACCTTGTCCCCACACACATATATATAGAACCGTGTGGTATTAATTTCTTCACTTTAATTTCTAATACTCTAAATCCTACCTTTTTATGTTATCATTGTACATTACTTAAAAGGTTTATCATTTATTATAACTAGTAATGTTTCCCATATGCTATAGCATGGTTTCTTATAGATTTGTAATTGGAATGCAAAATTCAATAACTCTGAAATTTACGTAGAGTGAAGAAAAATAATCACTTTGAATTATGTAATGCACATACCATGTATTCAACTATTTCTGTAACTAACAAGAAATTTAATAAACAAACAAATATACAAACTAGTAATACAAGACACATATATATACCAAACAAGACGAAAACAAATGGAACATCCACGTTCCATCCAACCGTAGATGCAAAACAACCAAGCTACTTGTCATGATCACACCCAAGCCTGACTATGACTCCATAATGACTCCATAAGGGTGAACTGAGATCCACTCCTTCACCAATGTACCTCTCTATAGTTTAGAAACTATTTTCCTAACACATATGTGCTCACACTGCAAATAATCCTTTTCTCCTTAACATAATAAGCAACATCCTGCCTACCTCCCACATATGTTGTATATATCATCCTTTCTTTCCTAGGAATTTTCATTGAATCATTTCCCTCCTTGGAAATTTGTAGCTTTATAGATACTTGATTTTTAGGGGCTGCCAATGACAAAAATTTACTTTTGACACTTGTCTAATCATTCTCTAAGTTAGCTCCATCATGTTCCCCACTCATGGAGTCATAGTCATCTCTTTTTAACCTGGATGTTCCATATGTTTCTTGCATTTATTATAAAAAATATTATCTCTTACATCTGTCTATCCAAAAAAGATACTTGAAAAGTCCAAATCTTGCATAATAATTTAAATAATAATTATCAATTTACTTAATAATGTCAAATACGAATTTTCATAATTGGGAATTATTGAAAAAAAAAAATTATAATTTGAGGATGTCACACAATAATTCACTCTGGTAGTTTTTATATTTTTCACTCACCCATGGAATAATGATTTACTCTTTGTAATTGGATTCTCTACCCATTTTATTTCTTGTTAGTTAAATCAATTAAAAATAAAAATTACAAAAATATTCATCATCAATGTTCATGATGATATAGTTCCACATAAGTCTTTTCCAATATTTTCACAATCATAAACTAACAAGAAATTAAATGTTTAAATGTTTGTAAATTGAGGGGCATTACATCCTCTCCCCCTTGAATTGAACACCGTCCTCGGTGTTCCAATTTGAGCATATCATCTATGGAACAAAGATGGGTATGCCTTTCTCATGGATTCCTTCATCTCCCAAGTAGCTTCCTTGGGACTAAAGTTCCTCCACTGCACTTTAACCTAAGCGATGGTTCAATTTCGCAACAAAATTTCCTTTCTGTCGAGAATACATAGCGGTTCCACCTGAAACTCGCCTTTGGGTTCCACTTGAATCAAATTCCAATTTACAACATGAGTTATATTATGTACATACTTCTTTAATAATGAAACATTAAATACATTGTGAAATTTTAAATTGGCTGAAGTGCGCGTTGGTAGGCCACTGACCCTACCCTGACGAGCTCTTGAAATGGCATACAAAACCTTGGTGCCAACTTGATACTTTTCCCCAATTTTAGTGCATTGTTCTTCGATCTAACTTTAAGATAAACATGATCTCCAATATTAAATTATGCATGTGTTCTTTTCAAATCTGCAAAACTGTTTTGTTTGTCTTGTGCAATTTTCAAGTTTTCTTTTTCTTTTTGTACAATTGTTTCCATTTCTTTTAACATATCTGGGCCCAAGATAATGTTGTCAACTGGGTTGTCCCAACTAATAGGTGTTCGACAATTTTTGTTGTACATCACCTCAAAGGGACTCATCTTTAAGAAGGCCTGATAACAATTATTGTATGCAAAATCAACCAAGTGGAGGTACTCTTCCCACTTCATGGGATATTCCATCACTCACATCCATAACATATCCTCTAAAATTTAGTTAGTCATTTCAGTCTGACTATCAGTTTGAGGATGGTATGTGGTACTAAATTTCAACTGAGTATCCAAACCACTGAACAAATCCTTCCAAAAATTCGAGGTGAATTTTGTGTCCCTATCTGAAATTATAGTATTTGGTATACCATGCATCATAAATATTTCTTTCATGAAGATTTCAACAATTTTTATCACTTTATAAGTTGATTTCACTGGAATAAGTGTGCAACTTTAGTAAGTTTGTCCACTACTACCATAATAGAATCATTTTGTTTCTTAATTTTAGGTAGCCCTATAATACAATCTTTGTTGATTACTTCCCATTTCCACTCAGGAATGTGTATTGGATGGAATAATCTTGTTGGGTGACGATGTTCAACTTTAACTTGTTGGCACTCAAGGCACCTAACAAGATATTCAACCACTTCAATTTTCATTCCAAGCCAAAAATATTCTTTTTTCAAAATTGTTATAGTTTTTTGGTAGCCTAGGTGACCTGAATAAGGTTTCTTATGTACTTCAACCAATATTAAAGTTTTCAATTCTGCGTTCTTTGGAATGTAAATTATGCTCTTATACAACAATAATCCAGCTTGATAATATTTGAATTTTGACTCTTCTTTACTTGTGTCATCATTCTGTAATCTTTCCCATAAATTTTTATAAACTTCATTATTTTTTGTTGTTGATTTTATTTTCTGTTTTAAATCAGTTTGCACATTACTGATGTAAACTGCATTTAATTTTCTGTTGAGTGCATCTTCTATTTTATTCTCTTTTCCTTAATGTGTTTTATCTCGCAATCATACTCACTTAAGAAAGCTAAGCATCTTGTATGTCTTGCATTCAAGTTTTTTTGATCGAAAAAGTATTTAGGACTAATATTATCTGTTTTAAACAAAAAAACTCTTACCCAACAAAAAGTGTCACCACATATTTAAAGCATGCGAAATAGCGGTTAATTCTAGATCACGTGTTGCATAATTATTTTCATGAGATTTCAATTTCCATGACTCATAACCAATAAACATGATCATCTTGTAACAACACTCCTCCTAACCTTTCTTTTGAGGCACCAACACATACCACAAAATCTTTATGTGGATCTATTACATTCAAGATAGGTGTCATTGTTAATAATTGTTTCAATTTTTGAAAGCTTTGTTGACATTTTTCTATCCATTCAATTCTAGTTCCTTTGTTTTGTAAAGAAGTTATTGGATAGGTAAGTTTGGAGAACCCTTTTATAAATCTACGGTAATAAACCATGATTCTCATAAAAGATAGGACATCCAACACATCTTTAGGTACTGACCAATCTGGGATGGACTTGACATTTCTTGGGTCAACTGAGATTCCTTCTCCATATATTACATGTACCAAATATTGTACCTTGTCTTGGTGAAATTCACATTTACTGAACTTTGCATAAATTTGGTGCTCTCTAAGGGTCTACAATACTATTCTCAAATGTTCTTCATGTTCCTCTTTGGTTTTTGAATAAATCAGTATATCATCTATGAACACAATTACAAACTTGTATAGATACTTGATAAGCACATTGTTCATTAAACACATAAATGTAGTAGGTGTGTTTGTTAAACTGAAAGGTACCACTACGGATTTATAGTGTCCATATCTAGTTCAGAACATAGTTTTACGAATGTCCTCCTCTTTGATTCTAATATGATGATATCTTGAATGTAAATCTATCTTAGAGAAAATATTAGCTCCTCTGAATTGATCAAACAAGTCATAAATGTGAGGCAAAGGATACTTGTTCTTAATAGTCATCTTATTAAGTTGTCTATAGTCAATAAATAATTGAAAAGTTGCATCTTTCTTTTTGAAAAACAAAACTAGTGATCCCCAAGGAGACACACTGGGTCTGATATACTGTTTATCTAAACGTTTTTGAAGTTGCATCTTAATATTTTCCATTTTTGGAGTACTCATTTGGTAAGGTGCCTTAGACACCGGTGCAAATCTGGGTACTAAGTCTATGGTGAAATCTATGTCTCATCTAGGAGGTAATCCTAGAATTTCCTTTGGAAACACATCTTGGAACTCTTTTAGTATTGGATATTTAGTTAACAAATTTTCATTCATTTTTTCAATATTTTTGGATATGCGAACAACATAAATCTCATAGCCTTTCCTTGCATTCATTTTTTATTATAAAGCAGAGATTTGTCTTATCGACACTCCTGACGGTATTCCTTTCACTGTTTTGTTTTTACCAAAATCATCTATACAGTTAAAAGTCATGTCACGAAAATTTACAAGAGTTAAATGTTTCTCCAACCAATCCATGCCAATGATCAAATCATAAGACCCTAATGGTAAAATATTTAGATCTAATCTAGTATCCATTCCATCCATGTTTAGTGCACAATATTTTACCATTTCACCAACTTTTCTTGTTGTTCCTATAGCTAACTGAACTAGCAGGATGAAGAGGCTGGGTGGAGTCTAGTCGCAATTCTCAAATGGGCTCAATGGTGGGGAATTCATTCTTAACAATGCAAGTAGTTCCATCCATGGTCATCGTTATTACTATAACAACAACACTGGTGCTAGGGGGAATATGGGCATCTGGGACCATCTAGAGGAGGGACTCTGGTGGAACCTGAATTGGTTCCTCCAAGAATTCCTCCTCCACGAAGGCCATTGGAGGTGTATGTGGTCACACAATTCATTGAGTGCGGGTGATGGAAAATCCCTCTCCAAATTGTGCAAGAATATCTGCCTTGCTACACGACTATACCAGGAAGGACCTCGCTTGGGATTTCCTCTCTCTCTCTCTCTCTCTCTCTCTCTGCGTGGTGGAGCCTGGAGGGTGAAGAAAACTATGTATGATGCCAGATAAAACCAACTGGACCAAAACCAAATTCCTGAGTAAATCAAGGAGACAGAGAGATGAGGTGAAGTGGTGAATACCATGGCCAAGATGGATAGTTAATCGAGGGGAGGATATGACCGCTTTGCTACCACCCATACCCAATGTCACACTCCCACAATTAATCATTGAGGGCTCCATTAATCTGGCATGAGGGAGCTGTCCTCCCTTCCTCTACAAACTTTATGGTCGTCCTCCATACAAGAATAGGAATTGGGGTGGAGACTAGCCATATTTATGGCATGTTTCGTGGGGGGGTTGTGTGGCATCCCTTGGGCTACATGTCACCCCATCTGAGGGAAATTACAGAGAGGATTAAAACATAACGTGGTAAATATTAAATTTCTGGAAGCAATGCAAAACCTGGCACTCATACCTTTAAATGGTTCTGCAGTTACTCAATCAATCTATTATACTAATACACTCATAACATAAATGAAACCAGAATATAAAATACCTGAAACCAATGAAACATGTGTGTTGAATATGTCCTTCCAGACCTTGTGCTCCTTCCTTTCCTTTGCTTGCTAATCACAGAGACTTCACCAGTACCTCCCAACCAACGATAGGGGTACTTTTCTTCCCCCTTATCCCCCTGAGCCGCAAAGGGGCCAAGCACACAAAAACCAGAACACAATAGTTTCCAGGCTTGCCTTGCAAGGAAGAGCTTCCACTCTTTTCACTCTCCTAGAGTCCCAACTCTCACAAGTAAAAACACAGTCAATCAAAAATTCGGTAGCATAACTATGCCTACCCAAAAGTTCCCTCGCTTCCCTTCTGCGTAAATATATTTATATAAATATCTCTCACGGAAATCTATCATTTATGCATAATTCATTTAAAGGATTATTCACCCACTAAAGGTGTCACATTCTCCCCATGTTGCTCGAGTAATTTCTCTTTTATTTTTATTTAAAATCCCCTTTTCCTCACATTTCCCCATGTGCTCCTAATTTCCCTCTTAGTTGTCTCTTGGTTCCCCAATCCCCTTAATTAATGGGTGTCTCCTAACTAGCTTTTAGTTAGATTTGGATTAGGAGTCTTCTTAGTTAGGCTAGGGCTGGTTGACTCAAATTCTATTATATGCACAACCCATTCTCTCAAGTTATAATTATTTCTAAATAAGGATTTATTTTTAATAATTTCATGCACCCTTGAGGATTTTATCAATTCTTTAGGTCCTTACTTACTATTTCCTAACATTTGATTTCCTTCAAATATTTACTCATGTCACAATTCAATTAATCTCCTTATTTAAAATTTAGACTTCTAGTTGGATTTAATAATTAATAATCTATTGTTTAATTAATTGTTTTGATCCAACGAGGTCTAATCAGTCCAGTGTTTTCTAGGCCACCTATGTTTATTGAATCAAGTTTCAATTGTGCGACGTGCCCTTCAAGATGCATCTCATGCTCCAAGGGTGCCACTTGCATTGACTTTTTTTTGGAAGTTTGTCCAACCCATTGGAGTCAAACCTCCATTCGGTTGACCTTGTGAGAGACTAAGGGATTCTAAGGAATAAAGATTCTGCCTTATTGTGTGCCCCTTATAAATCTACATGAGCGATTGTCTCAATCTTCCCTCACGACATCGCAGACCACCCAGCTAGGTAATCATTAAACTACAGTTCTGTCCATGATGGGAGTGCTAGTAGGATGTGACAAGGATGTTCCCACCCCTCTCCCTCAATATCTAGTTTTCTGTGCAAGGTGCCTTTACTCCTTATGTGAGTTTGATTAGCAAGCATTGTCAAGCCTGCATCCATTGACAAAAATAGTGTCAAAAATCCATATATATATAAATCATACTAAAATCCATGATACATCATATGTGCATAATAATGAAATACCCAGACAATACAATCCACTCCCTGACTCAATACAGAGTCCAAGGAAGCCCTTTGATTCCACCGACATCCATAACCTGTCATGTGTACTGCACACTCAAGACGACTTGTCAAAAGCACATGTCAACACACATATATATATACATCAATAAAATCAAGCAACTATAACACCTCAACATCATCATATATAACCAATAATTTGAATGAAACCATAGTGTTCCATAACAAGATCACTTGCAAGAAAGTGTCCTCAAAGAATAAGTCAATAATAGTATGCTCAGTAGAGAGGGATGTTACATACACCCCCTCTTGTTTTAAACTTCTTCACGAAGTTTGTACATTATATTTAAAAGAAAGTAAATAATGTATCTGATATAGATTTATAAGTCTAATCTATCAAACAAGTAAGGAAACTGTTGACGCATCTCATATGTGTCCTCCCAGGTAGCCGAGTGTGGACTATAATTGTTCCACTGGACCTTGACCTAATCGAAATTTCGACATCGTAGATGTTGAATGCAATGGTCCAGAATGAAGATTAGCTCCACCATGAGAGCACCCTCGTATGGCACCTGCAAGGAACTCATGTCAATAACATGGGAAGGGTCACTAATATAATGTCTCAAAACTTATGCATGAAAAACATCGTGCATACGCCTCAAAAAATCAGGCAAGGCTAGTCGATAAGCCACAGGTCCCTTATTTTCCACTACTTCGAAGGGTCCCACAAACCTAGGAGAGAGTTTAGCACCCTTTCCAAACTTGATCAAACCCTTCGACGGTTTTACCCACAAGAAGACTCTATCTCCAACTTCATAACTGCGGTCAATGCGATGTGCATCAACATAACTCTTATGTCGATCTTGTGCTTATTTAATCCTCTGTCTGATCATTTTCATTTGTTATTCCATTTCTTGAATCACTTCTAGTCCTACAAGTACCCTGTCCTCAAGTTAATCCCAACTTAATGGCGTCTGACACAGTCGCCCATAAAGAAACTCTAACGGTTCCATCTTAATCATACTTTGATCGTTGTTATTGTATTCAAGTTATACTAGTGGTAAGAATTCCTCCCAATGTTTTTGCTGGTCCATTACATACATACACAACATATCCTCCAAAATTTGGTTTGTCCTTTATGTTTTCCTATCTGAATCTGGGTGGTAAGCTATGCTAAATTTTAGTTGTGTTCCCAAATCCTCTTGGAAAATAGTCCAAAATCGTCTTGTAAACATCGATCCTTGATTGGATATGATTCTTTTTAGCACCCCATGTAATATCACAATATACATGACAAATACTCTAGATATTTCAGGTGCCTGATATGTCATACGCACTGGAATAAAGTGTGCACTCTTTGTCAGAGTGTCAACTACCACAAAAATCGAAACATGTCTTCTTGCCATCAATGAAAATCCAACAATAAAGTCCATCGAAATGACTTACCATTTCGATTCAAGAATTGTGTGTGGATGTAACAATATTGGTGGATGTTTATGTCCATCCTTCACTTGCTGACATTCTAGACATCTCGCCACGCAACTAACTATTTCTGATTTCATTCCCTTCCAGAAGAACAAAGGCTTAAGATCTACCTTCATCTTCGTGACTCTTGGATGGGCCATGTATACTGCTTGATGGGATTCAATTAATATCAAACTTCTTAGTTCATCGTTAGGTGGTATGTAAAGTCTTTCATTAAATATAAATAATCCATCATTTTCTAGTGAATAACCTTCATACCACGGTACCATCATGGTATCTTGTCCAATATTATTCTTAACTTCCTTATACCAGTCATCATCAATTTGTAGAATTAGAATATTTTCTCAAAGTTTTGTCTTAAGAGGTAACACTAAAAATATGTGTGGCCTCCTACTCAACACATCTGCCACTCAATTCATAGTTCCTTTAATGTAAGAAATTTCAAAATCGTATTCGCTAAGCAATTCCGACCAACGCCTTTGTCGTGCGTTCAGGTCACTCTGTGTAAAAATATGTCGCAATCCACAATGATCTGTCTCTAATTCAAAATTTTTATCCAATCAAATAATGTCTCCATACTCTTAAGGCATAAAAAAAGCTAATAAATCCAAATCATGTGTTGCATAGTTCTCTTCATGCTTTCTCAATTTCCGTGAAATGTAAGCGATCACTCCACTGTCTTGCATCAAAACTTTGCCTAACCATTCCTTGGGTGTGTCTATGCATACCAAGAACTCTTTGTCCATGTCGTGGAATTTTAGTATCGGTGTTGTTGTCAACAACTCTTTGAACATTTTGAATTCTTTCGTGCATTTCTCAATCCACAAGAAATTCTTGTTCTTCTTCTACAATTCTGTGATAGGTTTTTCTATCTTAAAAAATCCTTCAACAAATCATCAATAATATCCTAATAAACCCATAGAAATGCATACTTCGTGTACGTTTTTCAGTGCTGGCCATTCCACAATAGCCTCAACTTTCGTTGGATCCACGGCGATACCTTTGCCATATATGAAATGTCCCAAGTAGTAAATCTTAGATTGGTAAAGAGAACATTTTGATAGCTTCCTGTACAATTTGTTTTCTCTTAGGCACTGCAGGATCAAACTCAAGTTTTCATCGTGCTCTTCCTTCGTCCGAGAATAAATCAGTATGTCATCAATAAAAACTTGAACAAACTTGTCCAGGTATTCAAGGAACACCCCATTCATCAAACTCATGAATACCCCCGAGGCATTTGTCAATCCGAATGGTAAAACTGTAAACTCATAGTGCCCAAATCTCATCTTAAAAGAGTTCTTAGGGATATCTTCTTCCTTAATCCGCAATTGGTGATATCCTGATCTCAAGTCAATCTTCGAAAATACCGTCTCCCCTTTCATTTGATAAAAAAAATCATTTATTCTTGGCAATAGATACTGGTTCTTGATCGTCACTTTGTTCAATTGACGATATTCAATACAAAGTATCCATGATCCATCCTTATTCCTTATGTAAATAACTGGTGCACCCCAAGGTGACACACTTGGATGAATAAGTCTTAAATCCAACAATTCATTCAATTACATTTTCAATTCTTGCAATTTAGGCATTGACATCCAGTAAGGAGCTCTTGCAATAGGTTCAATTCCCGATTTCAAGTCTATTGTAAACTCCAATTCTCTTCCGGGTGGTAAACCAGGTAACTCTTCTAGAAAAATGTTTGCAAACTCTTGCACTATAGGAAGGTTTTCTAGTCCTTTTGCCTCACCCTTTTCATTCAGCACTAAAATTGCATATAGACTGCATCCCTTGTGCATACTCTTCTGCAGGTGTAGGGAAGAAATGAACCTCAAGGACACTCCCTGGTTTCTTCCTACAATCACTCTACTTTGTCCCAAATCATCCATCAAACTTTACCATTTCATATTACAGTTAAGTATCGCATCATGCGATTCCAACTAGTCCATACCAATCACTATGTCATAAGATCCTAGTATTTTGACATAAAGATCTACCTTTGTTACCAAGTCTCCCAATTTAAGGATACAACGTGTAACCTTTCCTCCATCCTTCTGTTTGGCACCTGATGCCATTTCTACATACTTGAACTCATCCCGATCGATTTCCTTTACCTTAAATCTCTTCAGTGCTTCAATGGAGATGAAGCTCTCTATAGCACCTGTATCTATCAATACAATGTAGTTTTGGTATGCAATCAAACCTGACGTGTCTATCACAGTGGACTGATGCTCAGCTTAGCGATTTTTCATCGTTGCATGTATCTTGTGGGTTTTGCCCAAATCTGCAATTGTAGTGGGTCTTGATGATCATGCCTCTCTGGCTTTATCAATCAGATAGTCTCATTGCTAATGTGGCTCACCACATGTCCATCATCCAGTCTTCGGTCCAGTGCTTCTGGTCCCCGAAGTAGAAGCTACTGGTTTAACAAACTGTGATCCCAATTTGTTCTGTTGAACAGGCCTAAACTGTTGTTGTGGTCCTTTGTAAGGAGTCCTCTGTTGAGGAGTCTATCGCCATGGTGCAATAAACACTATTACTCTAGGTTTATCTTGATGCCCTGCAATATGTTTGGATGGTGCCTAATGCTGTTGTGTTCCTGATGATGTATGTCCAGTTTTTCTAGAGGGAGTCCTACCCTGAATCCCACCATTCATATCTTCCTCAGCTATGAGGGCCTTTTGAACCGCATCATTCAAAGTTTGAGGCATTAATATCCTTACCTTCGCATGAATTTTGGAGTTAATTCCAAACACGATCTTGTTGAACTTCAAC
>JASDQU010437895.1:79728-96425 GCA_032191745.1 Picea mariana | reverse complement strand
ATATCAATAAATCATTATCAAATCGTTGAGATCATCAAATGGACATTAGTATCAACAGATCATTACAAAATCATCGATACCATTAAATCGACATCAATATCATTAGCATCGTCGATATCAACAAATCATTATGAAATCATCAAGATCAAAAAATTAACATGGATAAAATTAGTGTCATCGATATAAAAAGAAAACATAATCAAAGCATCGAGATCAAAAAATCATTACCGCCTCATTGAGATCATAAAATCAACATCAATATCATTGGCATTATCAATATCAACAAATCATTATCAAATCATCAATATCATGAAATCAACATCAATATCATAGGCATCATCAATATCATCAAATCAACATCAATATCATAGGCATCATCAATATCAACAAATCATTATCAAATCATCAATATCAAAAAATCATTATGTTCAAATCATTGAAATCATCAAATCGACATCAATATCATTAGCATCATGAATATCAACAAATCGTTATTAAATCGTTGAGATCATCGAATCAACATCAATATCAACAAATCATTATTAAATCATCGAGATCATCAAATTAACATCGATATGAAAAATTCATGTGACCAAATCATCGAGATCGTCAAATCAACATTAATATCATGAGCTTTATCAATATCAACAAATCATTACCAAATTGTTGAGATCATCCAATCAACAATAATATTAATGGCATCATCAATATCAACAAGTCATTATCAAATTAACATCAATATCAACAAATTATTCCAAATCACAAAATCAACGTCAATATCATTAACATCTTCAATATATAAAAAAGCATTAACATTATCAAATCATCAATAGCATCATCGAAATCATCATTTTTGTCATCAAATTAATGTGTCATTATCAGTATCCTCAATATAATAAATATCATTAAACCAAAACATCATCATCATCAAATTAAAATCATTAGATCAATATTATCAACATCATCAAATCACCAACAAATCATTACCAAATCATCAATATTATCATGACCATTAACATCATTAGTATCATTAACATTATCATCATATAATATTAATTAAACGTCAAATCAACATCATTAATACCATTGAATCATCATTGATCAACCAACATCATCATCAAATAAATTAATAACACCAAATTGCAACATCATCATCAAATCATCAATATTATCAAATTACTAGCATTTACATCATCAATATCTTCAATATCACAACATCGTCACCAATATCTTCAAATTATCAATACCACCAACATATTCAAATTATCATTACCATTAAGATCATCAATATCATTGAAATAACCAATCTCATCAACAACATCAATAGCATCATTTCCTTAAGAGCATCAATATCAAATTACTAATATTATCAAGATCATCAACAACACCAAATCATCAAGAGCATAAACACCTTCAAATCAATATCACTTAGATAACATTATCATTGAAATAATCAAATTAGTACCAACAACATCCTCAAGATACTCAATGAAATCATTATCAATCAACCTTATCAATTTAGATTAGCATTAATCAATATCATTAACATTGTTAATACCATCGATCAATCAATATCACTCGAAGGTCATTATATCACCAACTCAATTAAGCAACAGTGGCATGATCATGAAATCAACATCAATAATTATCATCAAACCAATATCACCACCATCAACTTTCATTAAGACCAATAGTGACATCGAATCATCATTATTGAATTCATAAGTATAATCAAATCAATATCGTCAAAATCACCAATATCATCGAATCAAAATCATGGAAATGATTACAAGCATCATTAACATTACCAAATCATCAAACTTGTAACGTTAATACTAAGGTGTTTCTCCTAACAAAGCTATCATTGCAGAGTGGATACTCATACAGTCGAGGTGGGTCCACTTAGGCTACAAATAACACGTTAACCAAGAAATATTTTAACATCAAACAAAGGGAAAAGAGAGTGAGCCATGAGTTGTGACTAAGGCAAGTGACAAGTCATTTTACTACAAGCAAATGTACATATGGATATACCATCTGAAGCATGTGTTCATGTACATAAATTGTGTGTTGTATGGTAATTAAAGTATAACATAGTTACCAACTTGACAAGAATTGTGACCTCAAAATGAGAACCCTAGTCCTAAAAATCCATATTTTTGCATCAAAAACACCAAAACCAACCCTTGAATTGAAAAGTTGTCTTATTGGTAATACCCTTTATTTTGTTGGGAGAGGGGAGAGGGGATTGTTAAAATTACAACATTTTGAACCCATGGGCTTAAAAACCCATATTGTTTCTAAGAAAAACCTTAAAAACAACCCCTAAATCAAAAAATGTTGTTATTAGTACCACATTTTTTCTTTGGAATTAACACTACAACTTGTTTGAAACCATTATGGTCACGGTGCTAGAGAACCCTTGATTGGATGGCCGAATCATCCAATGTTCCCGACATCATGCGGCACTGACGCCTTTCAACTTGGTGGCAAGGTCGGACCGATTTACTTGGCCTGGACTACACCTTACTTCTCTGTTTCATTTATTACTTATTCGTTATGTTTGTTTCTTATATTTAGCCAAAACAACTAGTAAAGAACATACATGCACAGTAACAATGAAATGTTCAAGTGGGAGGCCAAATCAGCCTAACACCCAAATCTTAATATGAAATAGTAGTGTGTTGGGCTCAACTCATGCCACACACAAAGAAAGTTTACAATAGGAGCTTCAACTCAAATTACACAAAGAACCTGTGTGAAAACCCAACGACTCTTCTTCGGTGAGTCAGCCTATGCACCCTTCCTCCGTTGCCTCGGTCAGAATTATTGAACAAAAATCTCTCTATCATGCTTCGTCTCTGAATTGCTTGTGTGTTTGCCTCGGATTGGAGCGACCTACATGTTGGAAATAGTGTCATTAATGTGTTGTCATTGATGTTAAATAGTATAACAGTATGCAGAGTTCATGTCAAATAAATATATGCAGGTATCATTGATGTGTTTTCATTAATGTCAAACAATATGATAGTATGCAGAGATTAAATCTCAGGAGAGGTAGCTTGCAAAGAATCGTGTTCATTGAGACAGTTTTAAGGAGTAGTCATGCAAAAGACATAACGCGAGGTGCAGAGGAATTCACTCTAAAGCTCAGGAGGGTTAGCGAATGAAGATTAGAAGCTCAGAAGAGATGACGCACATGAAGATCAGAAGGGAAAGTGCATTGCAGAAACACGGTCAGATCAAGTTGTGATCGTTGGATATGCAAATGCCAGATCAAGGGCAGGGATTGATTGCGGAGCGTGAGGGGAGAATTAAACTACACACTATTTCCAATCCTGCAATTAGTCTAGATCGTCAGATCTCATCGACTCAAAGATCGATGACTGTGGTTGATCCACCAACAATCGCACAACTTCAAATTGCGGAGCATGAAGGGAGAATTAAACTACACATTATTTCCAATCTTGCAATTAGTCTAGACCGTTAGATCTCATCGATTCAAAGATCGATGACTATGGTTGATCCACCAACAATCGTACAACTTCAATTGTGGAGTTTGGGCAACAGACTAAACCACATGCAAGTTATAGTTACACAATCCACATCGACCGTTGGATCAAGTTAAGTGGAAGGATAGGATAAGCAAAGATGAAGACCAAAGCCCCGAGGTCCCGAAGTAAATAAGGACCATCGGATATGGGCAATACATGATAATCATCGGATCATAATAGTGGTCAAACTTTGGCGCTGACCACTTGATGATAAAAGGGTTGAGAACAAGTAAGATCACTCGAAGGCCGAAGGCCGAAGTCCCAAAGTAAATGAGGACCGTCTGATCTGAAGAACACTTCGGAAGATATCAAGACCGTCAGATCATGTTTAGAGGAAGGACAGAGTAAGCCACAAATGTCTCAAAGTAGATGCAAGTCGTCTGATCTGAGGAAACACTTCGGGAGATATCTTGACTGTCAGATTGAGGAAAGTAGAAGGATAGGATAAGAAATTCCAAAGGCTCGAGATCCTGAATAGTCGAATTCCTGACAGTCGTTGGATCATGTTAATCCTTTTCAAGTTAAAGAATGACCATTAGATGAAGTCAAGTTACTCGAGGTTTACACTTCAATGAATCTCACTTTGGGATAATTTGTAAGTGGAAAAATCGAATTACCCGAAGTCCTGAAGGGTGAAGTCTCGAAGTGGACATGAGTCATCCGATCTAAGGAACACTTCAGGAAGTATCTTGAACGTTGGATCCAGGAGAAGAACATGTGCCACATAAGGAGATCTACGTCAGCAAGGACACATGGCATAATCAGATAAAGAAAAGTGTCAAAGTACAGTTGTCATTTCAGGTATGTGTGAGTCATGAATCTAAGTGACATGTGGTAGCCACTCAATCAGTGCCATGTCAAAAAGTGACATCAGCAACTTACATCACTCCAGGAGTTTTTACTTCGGTAGTTTCACCACCAACAAATTCCCAAAGTTCTGAAATGAACGAGAACCATCCATTCAATTGTTGATCAAGTCCTAACCGATAATTTACTTAAAAGGCCTCTGATAAGCCTGGATCGTACATCTAAATGGAGGATTGAATATTGATCATCCAATCTGTTTCGGCAAAATCTGATTCGGGAGATTTGAAAGGTTGCAAAGGCCTGAAATCCTAAAGGATGAAGTACCGAAGAACACGGTCCCAACACTTGACATCTAGGGGATAAAAGGAAAAGGGCGAAAGAAGAAGGCAGTGCTTTAATAAGCATGTGGTTCTGCACCTGTGGTCACATATAAATGGGTTGAAGGAAGCGCCTCTGCAGAACTCGGTTTCTACAAATATTTGTAGAAAAATGGAATCGAGTTAAAAAAGGGGAAATCGATCCATACCTATGATCAATTTACGAAATGCACTCTCACTAAATTAAAAGAATTAACAATAAATGTTTGAATAATAAAAGTGATTATTGTTAATGTTAAAATGAAGAGGTGCGATGGTCCAAACAAAGGGACACAATGTTTCATAGCTCACACCAGTTGAAAGAGCATATAAATGAGAAAGAGTGGTGAGAAGAATGTGTCTCTGCAATCCAGATCAAAATATCAAAAGAAGAAGAAGATTCCAAGAAGGAAAGTTGGGGATACTTATGTAGTGAGGGTGGAAGGGAGGAGCATGGAAGGATTCATATCCTTACCAAGCAAATTGTAAAATACAAGGGAGTTGGTGCTTCCTAGGGTAGGTTCCCTAAATACAAGGGAGTTGGTGCTTCCTAGGGTTGGTGTCCTAAATATAAGGGAGTTGGTGCTTCCTTGGGTTGGTGCCCTAAAGACGAGGGATTTGTTGTTTCCCAGGGTTGGTTCCCTGAAGAAGAGGATTGGTGTCTCCTAGAGTTGGTGCTCTAAAGAGGATTGGTTTCCTTCATTATTCTTTATAAACCTTGTAATTGATGTTAAATATATTTATAGAATTGATTTTGCATACAATCCATTGTTGATTCATTATGGTAATCAATAAAATATAAAAAGTAATTGTTAATTGTTAAAAAGGGTAATATTGGTTCACCCCCCCCCCCTCCCTCTCATTATTCCAACACTACAATCCCCACACTTGGGAGAATTTTGGATCTCTTGCAACTCTCTTCTTCACCATAGAAGTTTGTTTGCCCACTAGTTGTCTTCAAGAACGACTCACCATGCTTGCTCTTTGATTCATCCTCCCTAAGGTAGCACAATTCACCCACTAGGGTCGACTTGGCCCCTTAGGAGGGAGTTCTCGCTCTCTACTCAATCGCTACCGCAGAACTCCTAACTCTACGATTATGAAGAATGTCATTTCTAAGCTCCAACTTGTTTTCCTCTTCATTTGGTCTCTCCCTTGATTTATATAGGCACCCAACTTTCCAATCAACTGGCTCCTACACCTTGGAGCAATACAACCTTTGATGTTTGTCCACTTTCGTTTGTGGGTTAACTCTTGCCAAAGGGCACATTTCCCTTGGGAGGGTTGTTCAACTCACCCAAGTGCACTCTCACTTGGATGAATTTTCAACTTCACTTTTGGGCACCCAATTTGTACCTCTATCCATCCGTTCGTCCAATCACTTGGAAAAGTGTTTGTTGCACGTTTCTTGGTCACTCATCCTTGGTCGCTTCCCTTGACGTTCTTGTTGGTCACTCATCCTAGTGCATCGTTCGCCTAAGCCTACTTCTTATTCATTTGACCATCATCTCGCCTTCCAGAGTGCCCATCCACATCCTAGACGATCTATCTTCAGTGGGGCACCCAAAACTTCGGTGGAGCACCCACCTCATGCTTATTTCTTTGTCAAGCAAACTTTGGTGAGGTTTTTCTTTGGCGTGCCCAAGGAACCCCAACCTCATCATATAAGAATTTCCCTTCCTTGTTGAACCGAACCAAGCACTCTCCTTCGCTTGATTCATTCATCTTGGTCTACGGTGGAGGAGGGCATACTCAGGCCAAACTCTTGAGATGTTTCACCCTCCCACACTCCAAGTTGTTGTCATCCTAACAACATCCACAGAAATATGTTGTCTCCAAGTCTACCCAAATTCATGTCTTCATCACTACCTCTATTGGATAGCTCAAGTCTCATGCTGAAACAGAAATTCCAAATTTTGTGTTAGTGGAAACTTCAAGTTTCCTGTGAAGTGGAAACATCAACTCTCTACAAAACATGATCTATCTGCAACATCATGTAACCATCTTGACTACCCAATGTTGTGGTGTGTCCAATCTGTCTCTTCCCAACTATGGTTGCAATGTATTCCAATATGCCTTCGTTGTCGTGATTATCACTCTCTACTCTGTTACAATCGCAACCATTGTTGCAATCTCAATTAGAACTGAAAAATGTCTGAGTGTTGAATTTTCATATTGGACTTATGCTCCCATACTCCAACTAATTACGCCATGTCTCTGTGCATTGTTGCAGCTAACCACGTTTTGAACAAGTTGGTTAGCTAGTCCAACTTTGCACCTAATCCATGATCGTGGCTGACACAAATTAACATAATCATTTTTGTACATGCGTTCACCATACTGTCCAACCCAAAAACACCAAGGCAAGATCACACTTTCTGATGTCTCCGTCTGACTCCATCAAGAATTTTCTCTGCAACAACCAAGTGTTGCACAACTCTCACACATCCAATAGTCACCTCCACACTACTTCTTTGTTCGTGCTTTGTTTCAACGTATCTATGCAATCCTCCGATCTATATAAGTCAACAAATACCTCCACAAACGTTCCAACATAATGTCAAAAGTGCTCAAAGATATTTACTTGGCCTGGTCTATGCCTTAATTCTTTGTTTCATTTGTTACTTATTTGTTATGTGTGTTTCTTATACTTATCCAAAACAACAAGTAAAGAACATGCATACACAGTAAAAATGAAATGTGCAAGTGGGTAGCCAAATCGGCCTAACACCTAAATATTAATACAAAATAACAGAGTGTCGAACTCAACTTGTTCCACACACAAAGAAAGTTTCCAACATGAGCTTCCACTCAAATTACACAAAGAACTTGTGCAAAAATCCAATGACTCTTCTTCGGCGGGTCAAACTATGTGCCCTTCCTTCATTACCTCAATTAGAAGTCTTGAACGAAACTCTCTCTGTCATGCTTCGTCTATGAATTGATTGCTCCCTTTGCCTCAAATTGAAGTGACCTACAATCCTGACACTTAGGGTAATTTTAGATCTCTTGCAATTCTCTTCTTCACCATAGAAGTTCGTTCGTCCGCCAACTATCTTCAAGAACGACTCGCCTTCCCTGCACTTCGGTGCATCCTCCTTAAGGAAATACAAGTCACCCACCAGGGTCGACTTGGCCCCTTGGGAGGGAGATCGCCCTCTCTACTTGGTCACTAACTTAAAACTCCCAACTTTGCAATTATGAAGAATGTCCTTTCCAATCTCCAACTTGCTTTCCCCTTCGTTTGGTCTCTCCCTTGGTTTAAATAGGCACCCAACCTTCCAATCGGCGCACCCCTTCACCCTGGAACGATGCAACCTTTGGTGTTTATCCACTTTTGTTTCCGGGCCAACTCTTTCCAAAGGGTGTGCATGCCTTGGGGGGTCAGAAGACTCACCCAAGCTCACTCTCACTTAGCGAACTCGTTAACTTCGATTTTGGGTTCCCAAGTCGTGCCTCTATCTGTTTGTGTTTCCAATCACTTGGCAAAGCGTCCATTGCACGTTTCTTGGTCGCTCTTCCTTGGTCACTTCCCTTGAATCTCTTCTTGGGCACTCATCATGGTGCACCAATCACCTGAGCCTGTTTCTTATTCATTTGACCATTGTCTCGCCTGTCGAAGCACCCATCCATGTCCTGGTCGACCTATCTTCTGTGGGGTGCCCAATAATTCGATGGAGCATCCACCTCATGCTTCCATCTTCATCAAGCAAACTTCGATGAGGTTTTTCCTTGGCGTGCCCAAGGAACCCCAACCTCATCATATAAGAATTTCTTTGCCTTCTTGAACTAAACGAAGCGCTCTCCTTCACCCGACTCATTTGTCTTGGTCTGCGGAGTATGAGTGTGCACTCATGCCAAAATTCTGAGATGTTATAATTATCTTATCAATAGGTATTGTTGCAACACAAATCTTAAAATCAACCCCCAAATCAAAAGGTGGTGCTACTAGTAATCACCCCTTTTTCGAGCTTAAAATTGGAACATTTTTGAAACCATAGCCTTAATGATCAATATCATTGCAAAAAAAATCTTAAAATCAACTATTGAATCCAAAAGTAGCGCTACTAGTAGCACTACTTTTGGGGGGACTTAAACTTTCCACATTTTTTAAATCATGGCCTAAAAAACTAGTACAAATGCAAACAAAATCATAAAACCAACCTTGAAATGTCCGCTCATTTAGAGTTAGTTTATCACTCCAAGAACCAACAATAAATAATGGTATAACAATATCACCCTATAATTTAAAAATTCAACATTACTTCCAAATATTTTATTTACTTATTAATAATAAAAAATTAATACAAATAGCATTGAATTAAACACAAATTATTTCATAAAAATATTGATACATTGTTCATATTCAAATAAGATATGTTAAGAAATATTCACAATCAAATAAGCCAAGAAACTTAGAAATAATTCATAACTTAATGGAAGATCAAATGTAAGTTCAAACACTCCTTTAGAGTTACCATACTTGAACATGATATTAATACAAAATATATAAAATGTTTGATACAATTATCAAAACTCATTCACAGATTCTAAGACACCATCAAAATCTACATTATCTTTAGATGCATATCCAAAGTTTGTACTTTGAATACATTCTCTACTGTTCGAACTATTGTTACATAAATTATTAAAAAAAAATATGGTACCTCAGAGACCTGCCACATTGCATTTCTTCTTAAATGTTTACAAAGCATTTCTGACAGACTTAAATGTTTACCTAACAGGCTTGGCAGCATTGAATGTTTACTTAGTAGGCTTGTTACAATACATTTTCTTCTGTTTTTTTGTTTTATATGCAATGTTCTCTGCAGTCAATTTGGGAAATATTGTGCTTCAACGACATTGTTGGTTCACTGGCTCATGCTTGCTTCTTGCATCTCCATTGATTTCTTATTTGTCTGTTGTTGTTGTTATTGTTTGTTTGTTCGTCTTGTTGCAGTTTGCATGTTTGGGGTTCTGCAACCGCGATTGGAACTGCGGCATTCATGGTGGGTTGGTTGTTTGCTTCTTTGTTCACTGGATGTTGTTTATTGTTGTTTGATTTGACTTTGCAGGGTTCGGGTCCTACGGCTGCAGTTGAGCCTTTTGGTGCTTCTTAACTAGGTTTTTATTTGTTTCTTGCTCTTGTTTTCCTAAGGTTTGCAATTTTGGGGTGTTGCATCCATAGTTGGATCTATTGTTGCATTGTTTTGCAGTTGAGTCCTCATAAAATACTATTAAGATAAAATAACATATAAAATTTTGCAATCGATGTAAATTGCATCTCTTACGCCTTCAACCAGAGTTTGTCAGCCTCCAACTATATTTCATAGTTGGCGATGCTTTTTCCATGGTTTATGTGTTTCTATGGTTTCATAGTTATTAGAGTAAGTTTTGTTTTCTAAGCGATATAGTTGTTCTCTCCCTTTTTTTTCCCTCTTGTAAACTTGATCGTTTTTTACCTTTTGTTCTCTCGCTCTATTATGTGTTTCTGGTTCTATACCTTTTCACGTTTCTATGCTCACGGGTTCCTAGTGTGGCGAACTGACAAATCATTATCTCCATCTATATCTTCACATCATGATTCCGACCGACTGTCGTTTGGTTGCATACTTAGCCAATTTTATGAACGCGGCTTCGCTGATAGGTCCTATCGAACTATGGTGGCTCGTGTTTGGTGTATACATATTGCACCCAAAACTTTTGTGCTCTACAGTTCGACCCCACACTCCTCGAACTCGCAATCGTGCCTCTGCCTACAATGAGTTTGTCTATCCGACCTACCTTTCCATAGTCAAGTTTTCAAAGTTTGGCGGGTTAATTCCTTTCGGGGTTTAGAGAAGTTGAAAAGCATTTGTCACTCCCCTCCATCCCCGCTACCTTCCGCTCTTCCCAATAGACATTAATTATTCTTTCAAAAGTCACAACCAACCAAACAAGTTCGAAAATATTGGCTTTAATAAGCGAAAATCTTGAGGAAATCTCCCATTAAAATGAATAGACAGGCAAATATTATGGGATTTGGTAATTTCTTTTGCCTCCATTTTGAATTTGCAAAATATATATATATATATATATATATATTGGCTCTTTTTGTTTTTTAAAGGCTTCATAATAGTAACAGTGCAATATTGTACTACATCGTTGCCATCCACGAACGTGTCACCCACAGAGACCTTGACTTCATGTCCCTCTTTAATATTGTGCATATGTTATATGTCAGATTTGAGAATCTGCTCGGATATGGGAATGTTAATACGTGCTATTAGTCACTATTCAGCGTACATATTCGAAAATATTGGCATTAATAAGCGAAAATATCGAGATCATCTGTCATTAAAATGAATTAATCCAAAATCTATGAAATATCATGTTGCCATCCTCCAGTGTTACTTTTAAATACTTGTTGCCATTTTTCTCTATCATCAAAGAGTTGTGCTTTAGGGTGTCTTCGTTCTAATGTTCTTGGTCATGGACATGTAAGACAACTTAGAGATGCTATTGAGGGCCAAATGAAAGAAGAGACACTGGTTTTAAAAAACTTGGTTATCCAACAGAAACTTGGACAGGGGAAAAAAAAAAACAAGTATCTTCTGGTTGGTGTTCTCCCTGTATTCGATGCTTTGGTTGGTTGAAAATCTTGCCTAAAGATTTGTATGTTGATCTTCTTTGTTTTCTTGCTGGGAGTTGGAATGCATTTTTAGGTCACGTGCAACATACTTCTTCGTTGAAGTATATATTTTTTTCCAACAAAACAGATTTGGCAAGTGTATCGAATTCTGCAGAGCACACAAGAATTTCTCTTCGTCGAGGGCGTCACAATTACAGTGGCTTGAAAAATGGTCTGTGATGTTCGTAAATGACGCGAAATATTACTCCATTCACGAATGTACCCAGAAGCGGGTAACATAAACTGTATGGGTGGATAAAATGACATATTATAACTACATAAGTTTCTATTTCAAAGTTTGTTGAGCTACTTCTGGGTGTGGTAAGTGACCTGACAGAAAGTCATGTTCTTTGTCAAAGTTCGTTCGTTGTCCTCTGAATGTAGTTACAGTCCACATATTTGGCAACACCTCCGAACATTCCAAACCTTTCTGTGCGCCGCCATGTCTGCCACACTTATGACGAAAGATATATTTTGATGCGATCTGCAGCATTTGATACACTTAACAGACCTGTTCTTCCAGAAGAAGTCATGTACTTCAACAGAAGAAAATTTGGCAGTTGGCTTGGATGTTCCTTCCAATTTATTATAATAAAACAAAGAAGTTCAACATACAAATCTTCAGGCAGGATTTTCAACCAAACAGATGATCGAATATAGGGAGAATAGTAGTCACAACATACTTGAAAAAAAAAATTGTCCCATAAATGATGTCACATTAAATGACTCCCTCGACTTCAAATTGGGCCTGAATCGCATTTCTAAGTTGTCTCGGATGTCAATGGCCAGGAATATTACAAGGAAATCACCTTAAACCCCAAGTTTTTGATGGCAAAGGGAAATTAATACTTAACAAGGAATGGAATGTTTAATAACCAGCCAATGCAAGCAGGCCATATCTAGAAGAGACAAGCTATTCAAAAAAATGGGATAGATCTAATTGGCAGCACCAATTAATTCCAAGACCCAAAATTCATAGTCAACTCGTTGTTTTTTACGAATAAAGGATTTGATCGTCAAGAAGACTGTCAACAAGCTTCATCATTGTACATATTTTTTATTGGTAGGTGGCAGGCCAAATCGCAATCATTGTGGAAAATAATCTGAGTTGTATTTTGTAACCCATCTTATATGAATATAGAATATTTGAGGATTTTTTTTTATGGTGTTTTCCAATTTCTGCTATTGTTTTTCATTTTATTTTGCACCTTTTTTCCTGTGTGTCGTTAAACATGGACAACAATATTTTCTTTCTACTGCTCGGTACTTCAATTTGAATAAAGGTTACTCTGTTCGTTGCTTACATTTTACATAAAAGAATAATTTTTCATAGGCCATACTTATGTGGCGTCAGCCCTATACGTAAAGAAAGAAATTGGAGGACCCATCCTGCTTTCATTCTTCGGGTCCCATAAATAGAATTAATTAATGACTTACAATAAGGCAACTCAAGTGTTGATGCCATGTTCATGTTCTATATCTTGCATATATTGCAGCTTCTTCTATTTGATAATATATGTGCATATATACTAATATGAGTATTATTGGAATAAATATAAAAACTTCCTCTTAGCCAAAACTTAGCCAATTATCTAGCCACCAGGTCCTGAGTTTTCGATATTCAACAACTATGTCCCTTGTTCCGTCATATACATCTTGTAGCCAAAGAGATTTTGTGATCTGCAATTTATGATTTAACTAGTGATAACTCACCTTCTGGCCACCGGGCCATGGGTTTGCGATATCCAACAACTATGTCCCATGTTCCGTCATATACATCTTGCAGCCAAAGAACTTCTATGATCTGCAATTTATGCTTTAACTAGTGATAACTCACCAGGGGTTTGAAAATCTTGGCATTAATAAAGGAATAGTAGATTTTCTTCTCTGAGATACTTAGCCCTTTTCCCCTTTTCTTCTTCCCATCTATTATTGATTTTTGTTTATATACTTAGTCACCTTTCTATGATCGCGGGTTCCAGGGTTGGTGGGCTAACATATCTTCATCTCCATCTATATCCTCACATGATTAATCCGATCAACCGATGTTACTTTCCATACTTAGCCAATTTTATGGTCGTGATTGTCGAGTTGGTGCTTTTGAACTCTGTTGCTTCTTGTTGTGTTATATACATCTTGCAGTCAAAACTTCCATGGTTTCAACGAAATTTGTGAACCGAACAGCATCCTACAAATTGGGAGATGATTTACATTTGAAACAGAAATAATCCATTAATATATATTAGTATGAATATTATTGAAATAAATATCAAAACTTTCTCTTGGCCAATACTTAGCCAATTATCTGGCCACCAGGCCCCAGGTTCGTGGTATCCAACACCTATGTCCCATGTTCCGTCATATACATCTTGCAGCCAAACAACTTTCGTGATCTGCAGTTTATGATTTTACTAGTGAGAACCCGGCAGGGGTTCGAAAACATTGGCATTAATAAACAGAAAAATGAATTTTCTACTATCAGATACTTAGCCCTTTTCCCCTTTTCTTTTTCCCATCCATTATTGCTTTATGGTTATATACTTAGTCATCTTTCTATGATCGCGGGTTGCAGGGTTGGTGGGATGACATATCTTCATCTCCATATATATCCTCACATAATGAATCCAGCCGACCGTTGCTCCTTTCCATACTTAGTCAATTTTATGGCCGCGGTTGCCGAGTTGGCGCATACGAACTCGCCTTTTCTTCTTCTCATACGTTATCTCTTTCTATATATATACTTAGTCGCCTTTCTATGATATCTGGTTCTAGGGTTGGCGGGCTGACATGTCTTCATCTCCATCTATATCCTCACATGATGAATCTGACCGACCATTGTTCCTTTCCATACTTAACCGATTTTATGGCCATGGTTGTCGGGTTGGCGCTTACAAACTCGGTTGTTTATTGTTCTGTGATATACATCTTGCACTCAAAACATCTGTGATCTACAATTCCACCATGGGTTCCTCATATACATTAACTTCGCTCAAAGTATTTGTCGCTTCCTTCCATCCCCACAAACTTCACATCCTTCCTAATATACATTAACTATGCTCTTACTAGTGACAATTGGACACACTGGTACGAAAGAATTGGCACCCTCTCCTCCACCATATACAAATTGACTACCGAAATCCGACATCATCCCCTCTTCTTTGTTACACATTAAGCATTCAAATGTTTTGAGCTATACAATTTTTTCGTCGAGGACTCGTGTCTTCTGGGGAAACCTTGTCACCCTATTTTGGATCCTCACGTTGGTGAGTTCACGAAAACTTCAACTCCTAGTCATTGTTTCATGTTCTACCCATCCTTGTACTTCTTTCCAGATATGCAACACCAAAGGTTTAATACTAAAATGGCATCATGCAACAACCGTGAAAATGGTCATTAATAAGAAAAAGTCTCGAAAACCAACCATCCCTACAGAACTTGTCCAAAAACATGCAAATGAGATATTTCCAAGTAATGGCAAAGCTATTACAAATTTCAATATATTAGCGAAAACAAGTCCCAGCCAATGTTTTTGTGTTCCATAATTTCAAACTTTTTCAATTGCAGGTTCCCGGATTGACGGCCTCAAAATTATGTTTCGAATCTTCTGTGACCTGCAAACAGCACTCGGAGTTCCGCAATATACAATTTGTCTGTAGGAATGTATAAAAACTCTTAATTTTTCTCTTTACTCCCCCTCTATTATCCCTTTGTGGTTTTATATTTAGTCGCAGCTATATGATCACGACCTCATGGATTCGCAAATTGGCACCTCTTTATCTATATATTCACACCATGAGCCCGACTGACCACGGTCCCTTTCAATACTTAGCTAATTATCTGATCACCGAGTCTCGGGTTTGCGGTATCCAACACTTATGTCTCATGTTCTGTCATATACATCTTGCACCCAAAGAACTTTCGTGATCTACAATTTATGCCTTTACTAGTGAGAACTCACCACGGGTTCGAAAGGATTTGCATTAATAAGTGAACAGTAGATGTTCTACTGTGAGATACTTAGCCCTTTTTCCCTTGTCTTCTTCCCATGTATTATCGCTTTCTAGCTATATACTTAGTCGCCTTTCTATGATCGCGGGTTCTAGTGTTGGCAGGTTGACATATCTTCATCTCCATCTATATCCTCACATGACAAATCCAATCAACCGTTTTTCCTTTCCATACTTAGCCAATTTTATGCCCACAGTTGTCGGGTTGGTGCTTTCGAACTTTGTTGCTTCTTGTTCCGTGATATACATCTTGCACTCAAAATTTTCGTGATCTACAATTCCACTGCAAACTCCTTAGTCATTTTTCCCTTTTCTTATTCTCATGTATTATCGCTTTCTGGTTATTTACTTAGTCACCTTTCTATGATCACAAGTTGCAGCATTGGCGGGCTGACATATATTCATCTTCGTCTATATCCTCACATGAAGAATCTGACCGACCATTGTTCCTTTCCATACTTAGCCAATTTTATGGTTGTGGTTGTCGGGTTGGCGCTTTCGAACTCTATTGCTTCTTGTTCCATGATTTGTGGTATCCGTCACTTATGTTCCTTGTTTGCGGTATCCAACACTTATGTCCCTTGTTCCGACATATACATCTTACACCCAAAGAACTTTTGTGATATGCAATTTATGACTTTACTAGTGAGAACTCACCAGGGGTTTGAAAGGATTTACATTAATAAACAAACAGTAGATGTTCTTCTGTGAGATACTTAGCCCTTTTTCCCTTGTCTTCTTCCTGTGTATTATCACTTTCTAGTTATATACTTAGTCGTATTTCTATAATCGCGGGTTCAAGCATTGGCGGGCTGACATATCTTCATCTCCATCAATATCCTCACATGACAAATCCGACCGATCGTTGTTCCTTTCCATACTTAGCCAATTTTATGCCCGCGATTCTCAGGTTGGCGCTTTCGAACTCTTCTATATTTTTTGTTCTTTTACCTCTTGCAATTCTCTTTTTCACCATAGAAGTTCGTGCGTCCACCAACTATCTTCAAGAACGACTCGCCTTCCCTGCACTTCGATGCATCCTCCTTAAGGCAATACAAGTCACCCACTAGGGTCGACTTGGCCCCTTGGGAGGGAGATCGCCCTCTCTACTTGGTCACTACCTTAAAACTCCCAACTTTGCAATTATGAAGAATGTCCTTTCTAATCTCCAACTTGCTTTCCCCTTCATTTGGTCTCTCCCTTGGTTTAAATAGGCACCCAACCTTCCAATCGACACACCCCTTCACCCTGGAATGATGCAACCTTTGGTGTTTATCCACTTTCGTTTTCGGGCCAACTCTTT
>JASDQU010437895.1:32842-69371 GCA_032191745.1 Picea mariana | reverse complement strand
GTTGGTTGTGGAGCTTGATTATCTTCCTAATTTAGAGGTCTTTTACTTTCAACCATGTTTATACCCCATGAAGTATTTACACCCCAAAAGTATGTACACTCTTCCATGTGGGGGAGTGTAGAGGAGGGGTACCCCCTCTGCGGGATCTGGGGGCAAGCGGGGGTTCGGGGGCGAAGCCCCCGAAGCAAAAATTGCCTTGTAAACGTATATTGTAATTTCATTGTAAATCTGGACCATTCATTATAAGGTCGCAGATCTAACGATAGAGATTGTGTTAGTGTTTTTTGACTTATAAGGCAACCCTCTTTTATGAGGGAAATGTATTGCGGCTATGTATGTTGGCGAGTATTGTATTCTATGAGAGGAGACTGTGAGAGAAAGAAGAGGAAGTTACAATGGGTTTTGATGTAGGTTGTATCACTTCATTTTGCTGGATAATAATAAAGAAAGGACCTGGCAATTTCTCTGGTGGACGTAGCCCACACTGGGTGAACCACATAAATCTGTGTCTCTCTTGTATTGTGTATCTTCTATGTTTTGTTTCCACATTTGTTTTATTTTATTGCTTCGCGGTCCTGTTTTTCTAACACCAACTTCAAAATGTTCTTCTATTGAAGTACATGACTTCTTCTGGAAGAACATGTCCGTCAAGTGTATCAAATGTTGCAGATCGCATCAAAATATATCTTTCGTCATAGTGGTGGCAGACATGGTGGCGCACATAAAGGTTTGGAATGTTCAGAGGTGATGCCAAATATGTGGACTATAACTACATCCAGAGGACAATGAACAAAATTTGACAAAGAACATGGCTTTCTATCAGGCCACTTACCACACCCAGAAGTAGCTCAACAAACTTTGAAATAGAAACTTATGTAGTTATAATATGTCGTTTTATCCACCCATACAGTTTATGTTACCTGATTCTAGGTACATTTGCGAATGGAGTAATATTTCGCGTCATTTACGAACATCACAGACCATTTTTCAAGCCACAGTAATTGTGACGCCCCTGACGAAGACAAATTCTTGTGTGCTCTATAGAATTCGATACACTTGCCAAATCTGTGTTGTTGGAAAAAACTATATACTTCAATGAAGAAGTATGTTGCACGTGACCTGAAAATCCATTCCAATTCCCAGCAAGAAAACAAAGAAGATCAACATACAAATCTTCAGGCAGGTTTTTCAACCAACCAAAGCATCGAATACAGGGAGAACACCAACCAGAAGATACTTGTTCTTTTTATTTCCCCCCTATTTGAGTTTCTGTTGGATAACAAAGTTTTTTAAAACCAGTGTCTCTTCTTTCATTTGGCCCTCAATAGCATCTCTAAGTTGACTTACATGTCCATGACCAGGAACATTAGAACGAAGGCACCCTAAAGCACAACTCTTTGATGATAGAGAAAAATGGCAACAAGTATTTAAAAGTAACACTGGAGGATGACAACATGATATTCCATAGATTTTGGATTAATTCATTTTAATGACATATGCTCTTGACATTTTCTCTTATTAATTTCAATCTTTTTTAATATGTACGCTGAATAGTGACTAATACAACGTATTAACATTCCCATATCCGAGCAGATTCTCAAATCTGACATCTAACATATGCATGATATTAAAGAGGGACATGAAGTAAAGGTCTCTGTGGGTGACACATTCGTGGATGGCAACGATGTAGTACAATATTGCACTGTTACTATTATGAAGCCTTTAAAAAACAAAAAGAGCCAATATTTTTTTTTTTTTTTAGCAAATTCAAAATGCAGGCAAAAGAAATGACCAAATCCCATAATATTTTCCTGTCTATTCATTTTAATGGGAGATGTCCTCGAGCTTTCTGCTTATTAAAGCCAATATTTTCAAACCTGTTTGGTTGGTTGTGACTTTTGAAAGAATAATTAATGTCTATTGGGAAGAGCGGAAGGTAGCGGGGATGGAGGGGAGCGACAAATGCTTTTCAACTTCTATAAACTTGGAAAGGCATTAACTCGCCAAACTTTGAAAACTTGACTAAGTATGGAAAGGTAGGTTGGATAGACAAACTCATTGTAGGCATAGGCACGATTGGGAGTTCAAGGAGTGTGGGGTTGAATTGTAGAGCACAAAATTTCTGGGTGCAATATGAATACACCAAACACGAGCCACCATAGTTCGATAACACCTATCAATGAAGCCGCGTTCATAAAATTGGCTAAGTATGCAACCGAACGACAGTTGGTCAGAATCATGATGTGAATATATAGATGGAGATAATGATTTGTCAGTTCGCCACACTATGAACCCGCGAGCATTGAAACGTGAAAAAGTATAGAACCAGAAACACATAATAGAGCGGGAGAACAAAAGGTAAAAAATGGTAAAGTTTACAAGAGGGAAAAAAAGGGAGAGAACAATTATATCGCTCAGAAAATAAAACTTACTCTAATAACTATGAAACCATAGAAACACATAAACCATGGAAAAAGCATCACCAACTATGAAATATAGTTGGAGGCTGACAAACTCTGGTTGAAGGCATAAGAGATGCAATTTACATTGATTGCAAAATCTTGTATGTTATTTTATCTTAATAGTATTTTATGAGGAATCAACTGCAAAACAATGCAACAACAGATCCAACTATGGATGCAACACCCCAACATTGAAAACGTTAGGCAAACAAGAGCAAGCAGAAAATAAAAACCCAGTTAAGAAGCACCAAAAGGCCCAACTGCAGCCGTAGGACCCGAACCCTGCAAAGTCAAATCAAACAACAATAAACAACATCCAGTGAACAAAGAAGCAAGCAACAACCAATCCACCATGAATGACGCAGTTCCAATCACGGTTCCAGAACCCCAAACATGCAAACTAAAACAAGACGAACAGACAAACAAGAACAACAACAACAGGAAAATAAAAAATCAATGGAGATGTAAGAAGCAAGCATGAGCCAGTGAACCAACAATGCCGCTGAAGCACAATATTTCCCAAATTGTCTGCAGAGAACATTGCATATAAAACAAAAAAACAAGAAGAAAATGTATTGTAACAAGCCTACTAAGTAAACATTCAACGCTGCCAAGCCTGTTAGGTAAACATTTAAGTCTGTCAGAAATTCTTTGTAAACATTTAAGAAGAAATGCAATGTGGCAGGTCTCTGAGGTACCATTTTTTTTTTTTTAATAATTTATGTAACAATAGTTCGAACATTAGAGAATGTATTCGAAGGACAAACTTTGGATATGCATCTAAAGATAATGTATATTTTGATGGTGTCTTAGAATCCGTGAATGAGTTTTGATAATTGTATCAAACATTTTATATATTTTGTATTAATATCATGTTCAAGTATGGTAACTCTAAAGGAGTGTTTGAACTTACATTTGATCTTCCATTAAGTTATGAATTATTTCTAAGTTTCTTGGCTTATTTGATTGTGAATATTTCTTAACATATCTTATTTGAATATGAACAATGTATCAATATTTTTATGAAATAATTTGTGTTTAATTCAATGCTATTTGTATTAATTTTTTATTATTAATAAGTAAATAAAATATTTGGAAGTAATGTTGAATTTTTAAATTATAGGGTGATATTGTTATACCATTATTTATTGTTGGTTCTCAGAGTGATAAATTAACTCCAAGTTTGGTTTTATGATTTTGTTTGCATTTGTACTAGTTTTTTAGGCCATGATTTAAAAAATGTTGCAAGTTTAAGTCCCCCCAAAAGTAGTGCTACTAGTAGCGCCACTTTTGGATTTAATAGTTGATTTTAAGATTTTTTTTGCAATGATATTGATCATTAAGGCTATGGTTTAAAAAATGTTACAATTTTAAGCTCGAAAAAGGGGTGGTTACTAGTAGCACCACCTTTTGATTTGGGGGTTGATTTTAAGATTTGTGTTGCAACAATACCCGTTGATAAGATAATTATAACATCTCAGAATTTTGGCATGAGTGCACACTCATACTCCGCAAACCAAGACAAACAAGTCGGGTGAAGGAGAGCGCTTTGTTTAGTTCAAGAAGGCAAATAAATTCTTATATGGTGAGGTTGGGGTTCCTTGGGCACGCCAAGGAAAAACCTCATCGAAGTTTGCTTGATGAAGATGGAAGCATGAGGTGGATGCTCCATCGAATTATTGGGCACCCCACCGAAGACAGGTTGACCAGGACATGGATGGGTGCTCCGACAAGTGATCCAATGGTCAAACGAATAAGAAAGAGGCTCAGGTGACTAGTGCACCATGATGTGTGCCCAAGAAGAGATTCAAGGTAAGTGACCAAGGAAGAGCAACCAAGAAATGTGCAATGGACGCTTTGCCAAGTGATTGGAAACACAAACAGATAGAGGCACAACTTGGGAACCCAAAACCAAAGTTAACGAGTTGGCTAAGTGAGAGTGAGCTTGGGTGAGTATTTTGACCCCCCAAGGCATGCACACCCTTTAGAAAGAGTTGGCCCGGAAACAAAAGTGGATAAACACCAAAGGTTGCATTGTTCCAGGGTGAAGGGGTGCGCCAATTGGAAGGTTGGGTGCCTATTTAAACCAAGGGAGAGACCAAACGAAGGGAAAAGCAAGTTGGAGGTTGGAAAGGACATTCTTCATAATTGCAAAGTTGGGAGTTTTAAGGTAGTGACCAAGTAGAGAGGGAGATCTCCCTCCCAAGGGGCCAAGTCGACCCTGGTGGGTGACTTGTATTTCCTTAAGGAGGATGCACTGAAGTGCAGGCAAGGCGAGTCGTTCTTGAAGACAGTTGGTGGACGAATGAACTTCTATGGTGAAGAAGAGAATTGCAAGAGATCTAAAATTCTCCCAAGTGTCAGGATTGTAGGTCACTTCAATTTGAGGCAAAGGGAGCAAGAAATTTATAGACAAAGCATGACAGAGAGAGTTTCGTTCAGGACTTCTAATTGAGGTAATGAAGGAAGGGCACATAGTTTGACTCGTCGAAGAAGAGTCGTTGGATTTTCGCACAAGTTCTTTGTGTAATTTGAGTGGAAGCTTATGTTGTAAACTTTCTTTGTGTGTGGAACGAGTTGAATTCGACACTCTGTTATTTTGTATTAATATTTAGTGTTAGGTCTATTTGGCTACCCACTTGCACATTTCATTTTTACTGTGTATGCATGTTCTTTACTTGTTGTTTTGGATAAGTATAAGAAACACACATAACAAATAAGTAACAAATGAAACAAAGAATTAAGGCATAGTCCAGGCCAAGTAAATATCTTGGAGCACTTTTGACATTATGTTGGAATGTTTGTGGAGGTATTTGTTGAATTATATAGATCGGATGATTGCATAGATAGTTTGAAACAAAGAGCGGACAAAGAAGTAGTGTGGAGGTGACTATTGGATGTGTGAGAGTTGTGCAACACTTGGTTGTTGCAGAGAAAATTCTTGATGGAGTCGGATGGAGACATCAGAAAGTGTGATCTTGCTTTGGTGTTTTTAGGTTGGACAGTATGGTGAATGCATGTACAAATATGATTATGTTAATTTGTGTCAACCATGATCATGGATTGGGTGCAAAGTTGGACTAGCTACCCAACTTGTTCAAAATGTGGTTAGCTGTAACAATGCACAGAGACATGGAGTAATTAGTTGGAGTATGGGAGCATAAGTCCAATATTAAAATTCAACACTTAGACATTTTTCAGTTCTAATTGAGATTGCAACAATGGTTGTGATTGTAACAGAGTAGAGAGTGATAATCATGACAACGAAGGCATCTTGGAATTCATTGCAACCATAGTTGGGGAGAGATAGATTGGACACACCACAACATTGGGTAGTCAATATGGTTACATGATGTTGCAGATAGATCACGTGTTGTAGAGAGTTGATGTTTCCACTTCATAGGAAACTTGAAGTTTCTACTAACACAAAATTTGGAGTTTCTGTTTCAGCATGAGACTTGAGGTATCCAATAGAGGTAGCGATGGAGACATGAATTCGAGTAGACTTGGAGACAACATATTTCTGTGGATGTTGTTAGGATGACAACAACTTGGAGTGTGGGAGGGTGTAACATCTCAAGAGTTTGGCCTGAGTATGCCCTCCTCCACCGTAGACCAAGATAAACGAGTCAAGCGAAGGAGAGTGCTTGGTTCAGTTCAATAAGGAAGGGAAATTCTTATATGATGAGGTTGGGGTTCCTTGGGAACGCCAAGGAACAACCTCACAAAAGTTTGCTTGACAAAGAAATAAGCATGAGGTGGGTGCTCCACCGAAGTATTGGGTGCCCCACTGAAGATAGATCGTCTAGGATGTGGATGGGCACTCTGGAAGGTGAGACGATGGTCAAATGAACAAGAAGTAGGCTTAGGCAACCGATGCACCAGGATGAGCAACCAACAAGAACGTCAAGGGAAGTGACCAAGGATGAGTGACCAAGAAACCTGCAACAGACACTTTTCCAAGTGATTGGACGAACGAATGGATAGAGGTATGACTTGGGTGCCCAAAAGTGAAGTTGAAAATTCATCCAAGTGAGAGTGCACTTGGGTGAGTCGAACAACCCTCCCAAGGGACACATGCCCTTTGGCAAGAGTCAACCCACAAACAAAAGTGGACAAACATCAAAGGTTGCATTGCTCCAAGGTGTAGGAGCTGGTCGATTGGAAGGTTGGGCACCTATATAAATCAAGGGAGAGACCAAATGAAGAGGAAAACAAGTTGGAGCTTAGAAATGACATTCTTCATAATCGCAGAGTTAGGAGTTCTGCGGTAGCGATTGAGTAGAGAGCGATAAATCCCTCCTAAGGGGCCAAGTCAACCCTAGTGGGTGACTTGTGCTACCTTAGGGAGGATGAATCAAAGAGCAAGCATGGTGAGTCGTTCTTGAAGACAACTAGTGGGAAAACAAACTTCTATGGTGAAGAAGAGAGTTGCAAGAGATCCAAAATTCTCCTAAGTGTGGGGATTGTAGTGTTGGAATACTGAGAGGGGGGGGGTGAATCAATATTACCCTTTTTAACAATTAGCAGTTACTTTTTATATTTTATTGATTACCATAATGAATCAACAATGGATTGTATGCAAAATCAATTCTATAAATATATTTAACATCAATTACAAGGTTTATAAAGAATAATGAAGGACACCAATCCTCTTTAGAGCACCAACTCTAGGAGACACCAATCCCCTTCTTCAGGGCACCGACCCTGGGAAACAACAAATCCCTCGTCTTTAGGGCACCAACCCAAGGAAGCACCAACTCCCTTATATTTCGGACACCAACCCTAGGAAGCACCAGATCCCTTGTATTTAGGGAACCAACCCTAGGAAGCACCAACTCCTTTGTATTTTACAATTTGCTTAGTAAGGATATGAATCGTTCCATGCTCCTCCCTTCCACCCTCACTACATAAGTATCCCCAACTTTCCTTCTTGGAATCTACTTCTGCTATTGATATTTTGATCTGGATTGCAGAGACACATTCTTCTCACCACTCTTTCTTGTTTATATACTCTTTCAATTGGTGTGAGCTATGAAACATTGTGTCCCTTTGTTTGGACCATCGCACCTCTTCATTTTATCATTAACAATAATCATTTTTATTATTCAAACATTTATTGTTAATTCTTTTAATTTAGTGAGAGTGCTTTTCGTAAATTGATCACAGGTATGGATCGGTTTCCCCTTTTTTAACTCGATTCCATATTTCTGCAAATATTTGCAGAAACCGAGTTCTGCAGAGGCACTTCCTTCAACCCATTTATATGTGACCATAGGCACAGAACCACAGGCTTATTAATTTAAGCACTGCCTTCTTCTTTCTCCCTTTTCCTTTTATCCCCCAAATGTCAAGTGTCGGGATCGTGTTCTTTGGTACTTCATCCTTTAGGACTTCAGGCCTTTGCAACCTTTCAAATCTCCTGAATCAGATTTTTCCGAAATAGATCAGATGATCAATATTCAATCCTCCATTTAGATGTACAATCCAGGCTTATCAGAGGCCTTTTAAGTAAATTTTCGGTCATGACTTGATCAACAATTGAATGGATGGTTCTTGTTCATTTCGAAACTTTGGGCATTTGTTGGTGGTGAAACTACCGAAGTAAAAACTCCCGGAGTGACGTAAGTTGTTGATGTCACTTTTTGACGTGGCACTGACTGAGTGGCTGCCACATGTCACTTAGATTCATGACTCACACATACCTGAAATGACAACTGTACTTTGACACTTTTCTTTATCTGATTATTCCATGTGTCCTTGCTGACATAGATATCCTTATGTGGCACATGTTCTTCTCCTGGATCTAACGGTCAAGATACTTCCCGAAGTGTTCCTTAGATCGGACGACTCATGTCCGCTTCGAGACTTCGACCTTCAGGACTTCGGGTAATTCAATTTTTCCACTTACAAATTATCCCAAAGTGAGATTCACCGAAGTGTAAACCTTGAGTAACTTGACTTCATCTAATGGTAATTATTTAACCTGAAAAGGATTAACACGATCCAACGACTGTCGAGAATTTGACTATTCAGGATCTCGGGCCTTTGGAATTGCTTATCCTATCCTTCTACTTTCCTCAATCTGACAGTCAAGATATCTCCCAAAGTGTTTCCTCATATCAGACGACTTGCGTCTACTTTGAGACATTTGTGGCTTACTCTGTCCTTCTTCTAAACATGATCTGACGGTCCTGATATCTTCCGAAGTGTTCTTCAAATCAGATGGTCCTCATTTACTTCGGGACTTCGGCCTTTGGCCTTCGAGTGATCTTACTTGTTCTAAACCCTTTTATCATCAAGTGGTTAGCGCCAAAGTTTGACCACTATTATGATCCAATGATTATCATGTATTTCCCATATTCGATGGTCCTTATTTACTTCGGGACCTCGGGGCTTCGGTCTTCATCTTTGCTTATCCTATCCTTCCACTTAACTTGATCCAACGGTCAATGTGGATTGTGTAACTGTAACTTGCATGTGGTTTAGTCCATTACCCAAACTCCACAATTGAAGTTGTGCGATTGTTGGTGGATCAACCATAGTCGTCGATCTTTGAATCGATGATATCTGACAGTCTAGACTAATTGTAGGATTGGAAATAACGTGTAGTTTAATTCTCTCTTCGTGCTCCGCAATTTAAAGTTGTGCGATTGTTGGTGCATCAACCACATTCGTCGATCTTTGAGTCGATGAGATCTGACGATCTAGACTAATTGCGGGATTGGAAATAGTGTGCAGTTTAATCCTCCCTTCGCGCTCCGTAATCAATCCCTGCCCTTGATCTGATGTTTGCATATCCAACAATCAAAACTTGATCTGATCATGTTTCTACAATGCACTTTCCCTTATAATCTTCATGTGCGTCATCTCTTCTGAGCTTCTGATCTTCATTCGCTAACCCTCCTGAGCTTTAGAATGAATTCCTCTGCACCTCACGTTATGTCTTCTGCACGACTACTCCTTAAAACTATCTCAATGAACATGATTCTTTGCAAGCTACCTCTCCTGAGATTTAATCTCTGCATACTGTCATATTGTTTTACATTAATGAAAACACATCAATGATACCTGCATATATTTATTTGACATGAACTCTGCATACTGTTATACTATTTGACATCAATTAAAACACATTAATGACACTATTTCCAACATGTAGGTCGCTCCAATCTGAGGCAAACACACAAGCAATTCAGAGACGAAGCATGATAGATAGATTTTTGTTTAATACTTCTGACCGATGCAACGGAGGAAGGGTGCATAGGCTGACTCATCGAAGAAGAGTCGTTGGGTTTTCGCATAGGTTCTTTGTGTAATTTGAGTTGAAGCTCCTATTGTAAACTTTCTTTGTGTGTGGCATGAGTTGAGCCCAACACACTACTATTTCATATTAAGATTTGGGTGTTAGGCTGATTTGGCTTCCCACTTGCACATTTCATTGTTACTGTGCATGTATGTTCTTTACTTGTTGTTTTGGCTAAATATAAGAAACAAACATAACGAATAAGTTATAAATGAAATAGAGAAGTAAGGCGTAGTCCAGGCCAAGTAAATCGGTTCGGCCTTGCCATCGAGTTGAAAGGCGTCGATGCTGCATGATGTCAGGAACATTGGATGATTCAGCCATCTAATCGAGGGTTCTCTAGCACCGTGACCATAATGGTTTCAAACAAGTTGTAGTGTTAATTCCAAAGAAAAAATGTGGTACTAATAACAACATTTTTTGATTCAGGGGTTGTTTTTAAGGTTTTTCTTAGAAACAATATGGGTTTTTAAGCCCATGGGTTCAAAATGTTGTAATTTTAACAATCCCCTCCCCCCTCTCCCAACAAAATAAAGGGTACTACCGGTAAGACAAATTTTCAATTCAAGGGTTGGTTTTGGTGTTTTTGATGCAAAAATATGGATTTTTAGGACTAGGGTTCTCGTTTTGAGGTCACAATTCTTGTCAAGTTGGTAACTATGTTATACTTTAATTACCATACAACACAAACTTTATGTACATGCACACATGCTTCAGATGGTATATCCATATGTACATTTGCTTGTAGTAAAATGACTTGTCACTTGCCTTAGTCACAACTCATGGATCACTCTCTTTTCCTTTTGTTTGATGTTAAAATATTCCTTGGTTAATGTGTTATTTGTAGCCTAAGTGAACCCACCTCGACTGTATGAGTATCCACTCTGCAATGATAGCTTTGTTAGGAGAAACACCTTAGTATTAATGTTACAAATTTGATGATTTGGTAATGTTAATGATGCTTGTAATCATTTCCATGATTTTGATTCGATGATATTGGTGATTTTGATGATATTGATTTGATTATACTTATGAATTCAATAATGATGATTCGATGTCACTATTAGTCTTAATGAAAGTTGATGGTGGTGGTATTGGTTTAATGATAATTATTGATGTTGATTTCATGATCACGTCACTGTTTCTTAATTGAGTTGGTGATATAATGACCTTCAAGTGATATTGGATGGTATTAACAATGTTAATGATATTGATTAATGATAATCTAAATTGATAAGGTTGATTGATAATGATTTCATTGAGTATCTTGAGGATGTTGTTGGTACTAATTTGATTATTTCAATGATAATGTTATCTAAGTAATATTGATTTGAAGGTGTTGACGCTCTTGATGATTTGGTGTTGTTGATGATCTTGATAATATTAGTAATTTGATGTTGATGCTCTTAAGGAAATGATGCTATTGATGTTATTGATGCTATTGATGTTGTTGATGAGATTGGTTATTTCGACGATATTGATGATCTTAATGGTACTGATAATTTGAATATTTTGGTGGTATTGATAATTTGAAGATATTGGTGATGATGTGATATTGAAGATATTGATGATGTAAATGCTAGTAATTTGATAATATTGATGATTTGATGATGATGTTGCAATTTGGTGTTATTAATTTATTTGATGATGATGTTGGTTGATCAATGATGATTCAATGGTATTAATGATGTTGATTTGACATTTAATTAATATTATATGATGATAATGTTAATGATACTAATGATGTTAATGGTCATGATAATATTGATGATTTCGTAATGATTTGTTGGTGATTTGATGATGTTGATAATATTGATCTAATGATTTTAATTTGATGATGATGATGTTTTGGTTTAACGATATTTATTATATTGAGGATACTGATAATGATACATTAATTTGATGACAAAAATGATGATTTCGATGATGCTATTGATGATTTGATAATGTTAATGATTTTTTATATATTGATGATGTTAATGATATTGACGTTGATTTCGTGATTTGGAATAATTTGTTGATATTGATGTTAATTTGTTAATGACTTGTTGATATTGATGATGCCAATAATATTATTGTTGATTGGATGATCTCAACAATTTGGTAATGATTTGTTGATATTGAGAAAGCTCATGATATTAATGTTGATTTGACGATCTCGATGATTTGGTCACATGACTTGTTCATATCGATATTAATTTGATGATCTCGATGATTTAATAATGATTTGTTGATATTGATGTTGATTCGATGATCTCAACGATTTAAAAATGATTTGTTGATATTGATGATGCTAATGATATTGATGTCAATTTGATGATTTCAATGATTTGAACATAACGATTTTTTGATATTGATGATTTGATAATGATTTGTTGATATTGATGTTGATTTGATGATATTGATGATGCCTATGATATTGATGTTGATTTCATGATATTGACGATTTCATAATGATTTGTTGATATTGATAATGCCAATGATATTGATGTTGATTTTATGATCTCAATGAGGCAGTAATGATTTTTTGATCTCGATGCTTTGATTATGTTTTTTTTTTAATATCGATGACACTAATTTTATCCATGTTAATTTTTTGATCTTGATGATTTCATAATGATTTGTTGATATCGACGATGCTAATGATATTAATGTCGATTTGATGGTATCGATGATTTCGTAATGATCTGTTGATACTAATGTCCATTTGATGATCTCAATGATTTGATAATGATTTATTGATATTGATCATGCTAATGATATTGATGTTGATTTGATGATCTCAATGATTTGGTGGTGATTTTCTAATATCAAGGTTAATTTGATAATCTCAATGATTTGAAAATGATTTGTTGATATTGATGATGATAATGATATTGATGTAAATATAGTGATCTCAATGATTTAGTAATGATTTGTTGATATTGATGTCGATTTGATGATGCCAATGATTTCATAATGATTTTTTGATATTGATGATACTAATGATATTGATGTTGATTTGATGATCTCAATGAATAGGTAATGGTTTGTTAATTTTGTTGTCGATTTAATGATCCCAATGATTTGATAATGATTTGTTGATATCGATGATGTGAATGATATTGATGCTAATTTGATGATCTTGATGATTTATTGATATTAATGATGCTAATGTTATTGATGATTTGGTAATGATTTGTTGATATTGATGATGATAGTGATATTGATGTTGATTTGATGATCTCAATGATTTGACAATGATTTGTTGATATTGATGCTAATGATATTGACGTCGATTTGATTATCTCACTGATTTGGTAATGATTTATTGATATTAATGTTGATTTGATGATTTGTTGATATTGATGATGTTAATGATATTAATGTTGATTTGTTGATATTGACATGCTAATGTTATTGATGATCTTGCTACTTTCGTAAGGATTTGTTGATATTGATTATGCTTATGTTAATGATATTGTTTATTCGATGATATTGACTTTGATGGTATTAATGATCTTGTTGATAATGATATGGCGTTGATGATTTGATTTGATACTAGTTTGAGGATATTGAGGATGCCAATTTGATGATATTAATGATATTGATGATATGGAATCACACCTGTTATGGAGGATTGGACAATATTCAATGATGATGGTTATTGAAATGGTTCACATGCATGTTAGTTGAATGATGATTAGCTTACAATTAATTGCATTTATTTGGATGAAAGTTGAAAAATGGTGTGATGGTGTCAATAGATGTATTGATTACAAATTGGCTATCCATGATATTTTGTTGCATATTGTGCAAAATATAGATGGAATAATTTATGATTACTGTGAAGAATTTGGTAGAATAGTTCAATGATATTTTAAGGAGTAACTAGAATGATCAAAATATAAATTGGTTGAGATTATTACCTAACTTACATTGTTTGTGGATGCTCAAAGTTGGAGTTCAAAGTATTGTAATGGAGGAAGATGACACATGAGGGTTGGAATAAAAAATGAGAAATATTTATCCCCGTTTATTTGATAATGACCTAGCTCTAAGGCCATGGTCCTTTTATGAGGGGGAGAACTGTAACACCCTTAGTGCCTTATGATGTTTGTTGATTTTTCATTCAGGATCTTAAAATGATATTTATTTTTTATGTGGCACTTGATGATTATTCTCTTAATGATTCATTAATTTATTTACCTTAATGATGCATTATGATCAATATTGTGATGGAATATTATGATGTTCTTTAGGAATTATGACCTTGTGCAAGTCATGTTCCTGGCATGACTACAATACAAGATTGCAACATCGCTGATTTGTAATGCTATACCCCTTAAACCTTTTATTGAGTTATTTTTGTTGGCATGCATTGGCCTCTCACGTCATGTTTTCTCTATCTATTTTGCATCATCTTTGTGTCACATTTTCATCATGTATATGAAGCTCAAAATGATAAAAATATATATTTTGTTTTAAGTTGAGATTGTGTGCATCATGTTTGCATTGTGACACTCATGTATCACTTGATTCCATCACGTGTCTCTTGTGTCACATGTACGTCATTAAGCATCGAAATATCTTCTTATTCATAAACATATAGCATCATGATGAGACTCTCAATAAAAATTTTATAATTTATGAAATCATTGTCATATTTACATAGAATTTTGATGCCATTCTTCTAGGGAGTTCCAACTATTCATTGACAAGAGTGTAGTCTAGAAAACTTGATGTGAATAATAATAAGGTAATTGAGAAGGGAATGATATAACCTACTATGAAGAATCATAAGGTAATTGTGAAGGGCATGGCGAGGAGAGAAAACAAATAAACTAGGGAAGGAAATATTTAGAGCAAAATGTGAAGGAAAGATTCAAACTCCAAAGTTCTTACTAAAAGTAGGGACCCCCCAAAACACCCATATTTTTTAACATAGTAAGCTTGCACCTTTAGTTTATCCAAAGATAAGGTCAAGGAGGTTTCTAAGTATAAAAATCATAAAGAAGAAGAGAAAATGGTAGATAATGTGGTAGCATAAGAAGAGAAAACAAGGGCGAAAATGTAATGATTACAATGAGTTATATATAATTTTTTATTTTTGGTTGATGAGGAGGGGCCTCGTGGAATCTAAAATCCAAACCAAGAAAGTTTTTCTTTTGTTTGAAATTTGTATAATATAGGGTAGAAATTATGTTGGGGGCAATTATGGAAGCTCTGCCTCAAATGTGGGTTGCTATACTCAGTTAGTTCACTCTTATTGTGTTATCCGTGATGTTGAATGTAGTGATTGGAACCATTGTTGTAACTTTTATATAGAGAAAAATTTAGGAACCTCCCCTCAATATATATGTATAATAAATGGTAAAATCCCCATGATACACACAAAAAATTAAGGACTCTTTTATTAATAACACAATATATATATTGAGGGGAGGTTCTTAAAATTTTCTCTATCTAAAAGTTACAACAATGGTTCCAATCAATACATTCAACATCACAGATAACACAATAAGAGTGAATCAACTAAGCATAGAAACCCACATTTCTTTCATTGAATTATAAAATCTTGTAAATTCTTGGTGAATTTAACACTGAACTATAAAAAATGTAAATTCTAGGAGAATCTTATACTAAATGTCTTTGCTAAATTATTGTACATTCCATAATAAAGGTCTAAATGTCATTGCCACCATATTAGGTGTGTCAACACAAAAAAACATGTAAAACTACAAATTAACATAATTTCTATTGTAATGTTTTAACTATGGATATTACAACATATATTACATAAATAAATGTATACCATATCATGAAATAGGGGGAAAGAGACACTAATACAACTATTTCATTCAGTGTAACCTTAGGATTACAAAGTTGCTTTGATGCACATTTAGATCCATTTCCACCTCTACTTGGATGACTAGTTAAATGTGGTGAAAAATTAGTAGAAGAAAATATGATGGAAAATTGAATGTCTACCTAGATTAATATATTGAATAAAATGAAAAACATTTTCCAATTAGCATAATTTGTTATCTAATAGTGTAGTATGCAGTAAGATTCTAGACTTGTAAACACAAAACATAATTTCCACCCTTGGTGGATAAAATGGTAGCAATACAAAAATTGTGATACAAGTCAAAAAATGATAAAGGCATTTCCAACCAATACAATACTAGATTTACAAAATCACAGTAAAGACTAAAACAAAATCCCTAAAAATACCTTTATATAGAAGGAATACCATCACACCACTAAAGAGTTTGGTTGGATTGTGGATGTCCAACATCGTCAACAATGTGCAACACCACAACTTTCCAACTCAGTGGCAAGGCCAGTCCAGTCTACTTGGCCTGGACTGTGCCTAACACTTAGAATCTTTTACCATTTAACATTTCATTGATAACATTCATACTTAGAGCATGCAAAAATTAATAGAATGCATCAAGTACACAATTAAATGAATGTGCAAGTAAGTTGGGCGGTCAAACCAGCCTAATACCCAAGTTTTATTACAATGGAAACAATGTGATGAGCCTGCAACTCCTGCCACACCAAAGAAGACTTACAAGGATATTCCACTCATTTTATCCAACAATACACCTGTTTGAAATACAACGACAAACCTCCATCATGCCCACGTTGTGAATCCCTTTGTGTGACATTCAAAAATATCAACAAGCCTCTTAACCCTCATGCTTCATTTCTATGGTTCATGCTGCCCTTACCTCAGTTCGTTCGACCCCTCTCTTGGCTACAAAAATTTTGTTACTTCCAAAATTGATTCCCCTTGTTTTGGTCTCCCAAAATGCATCTCAATTCGTTCTACCCCTCTCTTGGCTACCAAAATGCGTCTCTTTCCCGTGAGCTCACCTGTCATTTTACCAAGTTGTCCACATAAGCATTCGATCAAATTTTGTTTAAGGTGTGTGTGTCCCTTAGGTGAGTCAATCCAACTCACCTAAGTGCGCTCTCCTTTCCTTATCCAACTCGTTTGTTTTGTTTTCCACCCAAGTCATGCCCACAAAATTTCTTCAACCGTCCCATGGCCTAACTTATGTTCAGCGACACCTTGGTCAAGCTTCCCTTGGCACATCGCACACCCAAGGTGACTGAGCTCACCCACTATAATACTTCCTTCGTTCATTGGTTGGACCGAGTACTTTGTCTACCTGCTTGATTTGTGCTGTGGTTTCAGTCAAGTGCGTGGTGATATGGTGCACACCTATCATTGGAGCCTGAGGTCTTACATTGTCCCCGACCCTAAGTCATTGTCATCCTCGACAATCTCGGTGTCAGTGCTCCTTTGTAATTATCATCAAATTCATGGATCTTCTGATTCCACCTCTATAGTGCCTCTTGACTCTCCCAACAACCATCTTCCTTGGGTTTGTCCTTCCAATGAATGAAATACTCTTGCCAACGATTCCTTCCAATCCCTAAAATTATGAATGCCAAAATTTCTTCAACCTCTAACTTAAGTCGATCATAGGTCATCATCGCGACACGGGTGGGCTCGACTCTGTTCGGTCCCCAACATTCATTCAACATGGTTTCAAATGATTGATGTGAAAGGAAGGTTGGTGGGATCTCATGTGGAATGGAAGCTCCAACTTATAGGCGACTTCCCCAATCTTCTCAAGTATATTGAATGGAACTTCATACCTTTGAACCAATGATAGATCCATCCCGGTTGGTGGTGTGAATTGGTTCTTGCCCAACTTGATGAATACTTTCTCCCCTATATTGAGATGCACATCACGTCTCTCCCGATCTTCCCAATGGTTCATCTTCCCTCTCACATTCATCAAATGTGCAGGAGCTAACTCCAATCAATCTTCCCAACTTGTCATGAATCATGAGGTTGATGGACTCTTTCCATAGTATCCTTGCATCACCATATGTGGGGTGATGGGTTGCCACCCATTCGTCAATTCGAACGGACTGTAGACCATTGCATAAATTTTCTGCAAGTTATAACTGAATTGTGTTGCATCCAATATATCCAACCAATTAGCTTGATTCATCTACACATAATATTCCAAGTAGTCTTCCAATAGTCCATTGATGTGTTTCATCTTTCCATCTGTTTACGGATGGAAGGTGGAGCTCATCAATAACTTTGTTTCAATAAGTTTGAATAGTGTTTTCCAAAACTTCCCGATGAACCTCATATCTCTTTCTGAAATGATGTTCAATGAAAAACCCCAATACTTCACTACATTTTTGAACAACATCTATGCCACCTCTTCTACCCCACAAGATGTATTCATTGAAATGAAAAATGTGTACTCTGAAAAATGATCAACCACAACTATGATTTCGTTGTACCCATGTGATTTCAGAAGTTGTGTGATGAAGTCCATCAAAGCACTTACCCAAGGATTCTCTAGAATAGACAAGGTTTGCAACATACCTACTTGCATTCTGGTGTCATCCTTGTCTTGTTGACAAATAAGAAAAGTCTGAACATAGTCTTCTACATCTTGCACCATACACTCCTAGAAGTAATCTCTCTCCAACAATGCCAGTGTTCTACGCTGTCCTAGGTGGCCAACCCAAGGTGAGTCATGACATTCCTTCAAGAGATCCTTATGGAGATTACTTGACTTAGGAACATAGAGGTGTTAACTGAAGTACAAGAGCCCATCGTGAAGAAATAACTTCCTAGTCTTCCCCTCCTCTACCTACTTCATAATTTTATTCAATGTTGGATCAACCTCCTGTTCTTACTTAATATTCTCTCACAACTCTATCAACACATGAATATGGCTCCCATACATCATAATAGGTAATTTTTCTTCCTCAAGTGCAGCTAGTTGAGACTTCCTACTCAAGGCATTGACAATGACATTTATTTTCGAGGCCTATAATCGATGGTCATGTCAAATTCAACCAAGAAGTCCTGCCAGAACGCTTGCTTGGGGGACAAATTGGGTTGTGTCACAAAGTAGTTCATCATAAAATTATCTATCTTGATCACAAATGTACTGCCCAACAAGTAATGCCTCCATACATGTAGATAGTGCACAATTGTAGTCATTTCCTTCTCGTGGACCGAGTATCTTCATTCACGATCTTGTAGCTTCTTTATCTCGAAAGTCATGAGGTGCCCATCCTACATAAAAAATCCTCCTATGGAAAATTATGAGGTGCTCGTATACACTTCAAATGATTTCTCAAAGTTGGGTAGCTTCAACAATGAGGCATAGACAAATAAGCATTTCAACTCTTCGAAGGCAGACTTACTCTTTTCTGTCCAATTCCAAGATCTCTCCTCTTCAAAAAATCTATTAGTGGTGCAGTGATCTTGGAGTATCCTTCCATGAATCGGTGGTACTAGTTGGGTAGTCCAAGGAAGACCCTCATATCATGCATGTTGCGCGACTCCTCCAAATCTGCAATCACAATGATCTTTGCAGAGTTTATGCAAATTCTTCAATGTCCAATCCAATGGCCTAGGAAGGGTATTTCAGTTTGTCTCAAAATGCACTTGGACTTATTCAAGAACAACTGATGATTTCACAATGCCTCAAAGATAACCTCTAAATGTTTTTCGTGCTCCTCTATACTCTCGCTAAACACCATGATATCGTCTAAGTACACCACCAGGAACTTGTCCAAGAATGGCCTAAGAACGCCATTCATTAATGCGTAGAAGGTGGTTGGAGAATTTCATAGACCAAATAACATCACTAGGAACTCATAACTTCCATATCATGTCACCATCGTTGTCTTCTATTCATCTCCCTCTATGATCCGAACCTGATAATAACCATGCCTCAAGTCCAACTTAGAGAATACCGTGGCTTTGGTTAGCTTGTCAAAACAGTCCGTAGCTAGTGGAAAAGGATATCTATTCGCCCTTAAGTTTTGGAAATCCTTGGTCAGGTTTGACCTATTTTGGTACTTCGACAGGCTGTCGAAGGCAAAGCACAAGTTGAAGCAAAGATCATGGGATATCGACCCCTTTTAGGGCATTTTTAGGATTAGGGATTATGTAACGGGTATGGGGATGTCGGCCCATGGGTTTACCCATGTTTAGGTCCATTTTGTAATGTATAAATAGAAAGCTAGGCAATGTAAGTAGGAGTGCAAAGGTGTGATGCTAGGTGCTAAGGGAAAGTGAAGGCCAATGTGCTAAGTGCAAGTGATAGTTGTACATGCTTTGTGCATACTGTGTGAGACTTGCAAGGCTAAGTGCAAGTGACTGTAAGAGATTGTGTAAAGGCTTTGTGCTGTAACCTAGCTCAGGGAAGGAGGATCTGGCAAGGTGCACACAGATCTCCTGTCCTATGCGGAGTAGGACCTTATGGCTCTGTGCATGTAGATGATTGACATAAGATAAAAAAGAAGACGAAGAGTTGGTGGACGTAGCCCCAGGTTGGGGGTGAACCAAATATATCCTGTGTTATGGTTGCTTTGTGCATTATGGTTGTTTTATGGTTCATATTATTAGTGCTTAGTGCAATAATGTATGCTTAGATGAATATGATAGCTTAGTGTATAATGATGTGAATGAGATGCTAGATCTGATCTATGTTGATGTGCTTAGCGATTGAATGTGTTGAATCTTGTTTGAATACTGTGTTGCGCTGTAATTAGGGTTTATTTGTGCTGTAGACAAAGGTTAAATACTAAAGAATGACAACTGCTAAGTTCTTTGTTAGAGTATTGTAATCACAGACCCGTGTCCCAGCTAAGGTGTCACACACCCACTACGACAACCTAGATTTTTCATCTTTTCTTCGAGGGACAAAATCCAAAAATTTCTATGGGGCCTAGCACAGACCATCCCTTCCCTTATCCTCCTCCATGTGATCGTTGGGTATGACCACAAGCCTTACCAAAAAGGCTCTTCCAAATTTTGCGTTTCAGGATTTCTGTTTGCGACCTCTCCTCGACTCCCTATACTTTGAAATGATGAAACACTGAAACTTATTCACACTAAACCAACTCATCCACAGAGCGTGTCAGGATTTCATATACCGAGATTTCATGACTTGCGAAGATGAGGGGTCTTTCCCTCTGGTTTCCAGGATGCCGAAACACCGAAACTTATTCACACTAAACCGACTCATCCACAGAGCACGTTGGGATTTCATATACCAGGCTTTCACGACTTGCAAAGACAAGGGGTCTTGCCTCTGGTTTCCCGGATGTCGAAATGCCAAAAATTATTCACACTAAACCGGCTTATCCACAGAGCACGTTGGGATTTCGTATACCGGGATTTCATGACTTGCGAAGATGAGGGGTCTTTCCCTCTGGTTTCTCGGATGCTGAAACACTGAAAATTATTCACACTAAACCAAATCATCCATAGAGCGCATTGGGATTTCGTATAACGGGATTTCAGGACTTACGAAGATGAGGGGTCTTGCCCTCTGGTTTCCCGGATGCCAAAACGCTAAAAGTTATTCACACTAAACGGTGGTCCAGATCACTCGTGGATCAACAAACACGATCACGTTGCGATTTCATGAATCGTGAGTTCATGCGGTCTTACTCTTTGACCACTCCAAGTTGCAAGTCAGTGAAAGGCTACCCAACTGCCACATGTCCTGTGCCGATGGACAGTTCCGAATACTTCGGGACTTTCAGGACTTCGTCGAGTCCACTCTCCTGCCTATGCAAAGGTTAAGATTGACGATCAATAGAGCTATGACAGATCCTTGGATCTACAGTCCTGGATCCCATCGCTACTTGCGAAGGCTAAAGGGGTCGAGGTATTAATGCCTGTGATCCTCCTCTATATCCATCGGTCTTGACAAATCTAGGGTATTTCTGAAAGGATTCCGACCGTTCGTCTACCAAACGGTGGGGTATTCTCTTTCGGTAATTGGAATCACTATCCTTTCTGAGCTTGATTCATGAGATTCAACCTCTCGGGGATTCGAACTCCCACGACTTCGAAACCTGAGAGAAATACTCTTTCTTGTACAAGGTTTCTAGACCCAGGTCATCTGGACCTTCAGATGATTCTTGGGTAATTATCCCTAGGCTTGGTGACTGGACTGAGATGCCTTCCTAATTCACCGAGCTATGAACTCTGTGACCGGGGTAAAGTAAACTCGTGGGTTTTCTATAACGATAGTCTTTTCAAGGAACTCACTCTGACTCTGAAATGTGAGGAAACTCCCCAGAAAAAGGTGCCTTCGGGAAATTAAACCAGGACAGAGCGTGAGTCAAGTAAATGGGACAATTCTCAAGAGAATAGACTCGTATTCTAAACTTATTCATTCTATACATAAATCGATTAGTGTCATATATAAGTATAAGCATGCATCCATTACTCCCAATCAAAACACAAGGCAATCACTTCTATACATAAACCATTTATGAGCATATAAACATGAGCATGCATCCAGGGTATTCAATTCAAAATACAAGACATAAACACTTATCAGAAACACCAGGCGTGACACGAATGCTGAGAGGGATGCTCGTTTCCACCCAACCGTAGGCTCAATGACTCCAAATGGATTTACCACTAGCCACCCCTGATCTAGACCACGATGCTTGAGATTCAGTCTCCTACTTCCAGCTCAACGAAAGTCAAGGATGAAGGTTACTCTCCTCCTCCTCTGTTCAAAACTCCCTGTATTTCTAGATTTCTTCCTTGTTCTCTTCCGTGATCCCTATCGCGCGTGTTCTCTCCCGGTTCTCTTCCACACACTTCCTTTCTTGCCTTTTTTGCAAGATTGCATGTGGCACGAATTCCCCCATCCGTGGTTAGGTCTGAGAGTTTCTATGGATGGGAGGTTCGCCCCCATCCCCTCATTAACTCTTAAGGAGCCTCCCCACCTACCATCCTGATGGGTAATTCATTCCAGGGTCAAAGAGTTTCTTTTGGTCTTTGAGCAAGTAAAAACCAATACGGTATTGGTTCGGTGGAAGTTAATGCAACCATTCCAGGTCCCTTCCACCACCTCTCATTAGGCATCGTGGTCTCTTTTAGCACATCCCCTCCCAGCAGTCATGCAACTCATATTCATAACATAATTTACATTCATAGACCTTTTATACAAAGGTCTATCAAATTAAACATTCACATCTTTGAGTTTGCCATAGCTCTTGGCCAATATAGTTATTTTTATAGACTGGGGGAAACATGGTGTTACATAAGGTTGCAGACACTGAAGTCCTGCAACTACCCCTGCCTCTATCTCATGTGAGACTTCATCTTCTTCACAGGTGTTTCTAAAAGGGCCAGTAGTTAGGGTTTTTTTGGTGCGCTATTGAAGCATTGAACCATGGCTCTGCCCTTGTGCCAACAAATGGTTATGTTGCCGGGACCTAAAACTGTGATTGCTGGGAATTGAGGAAAAGAAATAAATCTGTGCGTAGATCTGTTTCTTTAGTGCACAATATTCTACTTGACTTATGAAGTTCTATGCTAAGAAAGGAGGCAGATCTAAAGAAAAGAGGTAAGATCAGTGAATTTTTTTTAAAGAGGTAAGATCTGAAAGCTTTTTGCTCTGATAGATGTAAGATCAGTGAAATTTTTTGATTAAAGAGGTAAGATCTGAAAGCTTTGTTCTTTGATAAAGGCAAGATAAGTATAAATTTTTGTTTCAAAATTATGGATCTAGGTATGTTTGATAAATTTTTTCCTAGTCTGAAAACTAGGGCACGGTTAGAAGAAAGAAGATATGATATGAATAGATCTTATAGAAATAATGAAAGATATGTTATTCCTATGCATAGAAAGAATTTTTGGACTAACAAATGGATTCAGGATCCTAGAAAGAATTTTCTGCAGGTTAGCTACCACGATCCTAGTGTGTAGTACAAGAAAGGCCGGGGATCATTTAAGAGGAAGAGAGGATTAACCCTTTGTTATAGATGCAGAAGGCCAGGTCATATTGCTAAGGATTGCTCTGATAGAAGACCTAGTTGTCTTTGTTGTAAATATATGCATCATGAAGTTCTGGATTGCCCTAGAATGATTGATAAGGTTGAAAGAATGAATATGAGACAAGAAAACCCTGAGAAAGGCCAAGAAACTGAGACCATGGCATAAACCCAAAAAGAATTAGAGTCTGTATTACTACAAATGAAAGAAACCCTGAATGACCATAGCGATATCAACTTATCATAGATATTCAAAGAGAAAGAGTGCATATAAACAAGAATAGGAGACTTTGTCATAGACTATGTTCTGGTTGAGGAAACATAGGTGAATATTATGACATAAAGAACTTGGGAAATTTTAGGAAATCCTGCTATGATTCCTTCATTGGGAGGAATAGGATTATTTAGACGAAAGATGATAACCCTATGTGGAAGAATTACCCAAACATCTATGAGTGCTCATGGCACTTCGAAAAAAGAAGATTTTGAGGTTGTTAAATTTATTGAGAACAATGCCCCATTTGCTATGTTACTAGGAAAAACTTGGATTGAGAAAGATTAGATCCGAAGAAAACAAGAAGAGGAAGCTCTAGAACAGAAAAAGAAAGAACTAAGAGACTTCATGGCTAAGAGAATAGCACACTTACTGGAAGAACAAGAAAACCAGTAGAAGCTACTGAGGACCAGAAATTTGGATGTCGAAGTTGAAAGAACACAAGCAGACCTGAAACACCTATCTGTACAAGAGAGTAGATCACCTACCCCAGACATAGAAGAAGTATTGGCCTTTAACCCTAGGAAAGACCACCAACAACGTGAAGTTACTATGCCAAAAGGAGATAAGAATTAGAATGGAAAGAGGAATACCAAGACGCAGATCATAGGGAAGAAGGCTAGAAAGCTCAGCAAGAAGAAAACAAATTTGGAGAAATTACTAGAAGTTCTAGAGAAAACTTCGCAGAAGGAAGGTCTCCAGAATTCAAACTTCACCGGAATATCAGAGCAACTCAGATTGGCACTTCTCCATGGCAGAGCGATATAACTGTTGGAGGCAATATAACTGTTAGATTGACGTTCCCGAACGAATAGAACAACAATTATGATAAAAAAGCTCACCATTAGACCATTGGGACCGCACCGTAAATGACAAAACTGCATTGATGAAAGCTTCTTGTCCATTTGAAGGATTTGTTACATCACTATCTACTTATCCTGTTGAATGTTGTGCCGAGCACACTTTCGCTAATTGCATCCGATCCAAAAGGAGAACTCATTGTTACCGTGTTGTGCTTATTGAGACCTTGCCATCCATTCTATTACATTGAGAAATTGTTCATCAACCTGAGATATCTGATCTTGAGCGTGGATATTGGACGAGCTCAATGTTGTGGAAAAGTCACTAGAAGAAATTTTAGTCTATCTAATGGCAGAGAGAGTAATGTCACAGGATCTCGTGGTGTGCATTTGAGGAGTGACCATGACTTGTTGGGGGGCCCACCAACAGTCTGGTAACTGTTCTTTGTGTTATTTATGCATTTCATAGCTTAGATGTCTTTTCCTGTACATGAACTGTTCCTTCATTTATTTGTTATTTAATTTTTTGTTGTAGTTTAACTCTTTTAATTTTCTTTTGCAAGTTAGTATAAAGGCGTGTGTTAATATGCATTGATTGATAGATAGAGACGAATTTGCAAATTCATAGACTAACCCCATGTGAAATTAGATATTAGACTCCGTTTTATTTTATGTTGTTAGAATTAAATTTAAAAGCATAGTTTTAATTAGGATAGAACAAAGTTTTTAATTGATCTTTCTTTGACAAGGATTTAATGGATGGATAGGATCAATTTCAGTTTTTAATCATAGCTTGCTTATTTCATTTTTATGTAGAATTGGCTTAGATAGTTGTTTGTTAATATAATTGTTAGTTTACTTTTTAATGTCATGTTTTAAATTTCTGTTTTAAGCATTTCTTTACTGCAGTTTGAATTGTTAGAATAGATGTAGCATAGTTTCCTTTATGTAATTTCTTTCCTAGAATTAAATTGCAATTATATTTCTTAGTTAATAGTTGAATCTAGTTTTCTTTGAGTTTTCATAGATTTAAAATGTAGTTTTTTTGCTTTCATAGATTAAAAGAATAGTTTCCTACTTTCATAAATTAGAAGATATAGTTTTCTTGCTTTCATAGATTAGAATAAAATTTTATTGTTGCTGCAGGATAGATAGACTTTGCTTTGATAGATTAGATAGTAGTTTGCTTATTATAGATTAAGAATTAGTTGTTAGTCTTTCTTGCTTTCAATAGAATAGATTTCCTTTCATGCATTGCAATGAGCATTTAGTCTAGTTGCCTCTTAGATTTCCTTTCATGCATCAGAAATAGTTTTGCATTAAGCATTTAGTCCACTTGCCTCTTAGGCTAGATAGTTGTTCAATGAAAAGTTTTACTTCGATTGCTTGCAGTAGTTAGTTGCCTTTGCTTACTTGTCTTTTGCTTTAGTAGGTTAGTTAGGTGCCTTTGCTTACTTGTCTTTTGTGTTAGTAGGCTAGTTAGTTGTCTTTTCTTGCTTGTCTATTTGCTTTAATAGGTTAGATAGGTGTTTTTGCTTGCTTGTTTATTTATTTTCTTTCATAGGGTAGTTTCTCATTGAATGTAGGTTGGCCAGTTAAATTGGTTTGCTTTTATCATTTGCTTATTGTTATTCTTAAAGTAGTTTTCTTATTGCTTATTGTTGAACTAGTTTCCTTTACATAGGGTTTGACTTGTTTTCTTAGGAACTATCCATTGATCCTTGGCCCAAAAGTACTTAGGTTACCTAGTTTCAATTTGCTTAGTAGGGTTTGCTCATTAGATAGGTTTTGCTTGAGTAGATTAGCCTTAGATAGCTTCCTTCCTTAGTTAGACTATACTCCTACCAACCCTTCTACCTTTGGCATATATTTTGCTACAAATCTAAATTTACTTACCTTGAGTTGACAATTTAATTGAGGGGTTTTTAGTGTGTTTTTAGTGCATATAGAACACCCATCATTTTTGGCGCCGTTGCCAGGGAGTTATCTCAAGGTAAGAAGTAGTTAGGAAATAGATCATTCCTAGACCTTAGTATTAGATTGGTGGCGGGGGAACTTGAAGACGAGAGGTAAGAACCTATGCATCTGCTAAAGCAGGTTCCCCCAAACCCAATGGTAGTTTTTCTTTTTGTTTTTTTCATGAATAGACCTAGAAACCAAATGGTAGATTTTTCTTTTGTTTTTGTTTTCTTTCATGAATAGACCTAGAGATCCAAAAGGTAGATACATTAAATCTAACTCAGACTTTTTAACCAAGGTTCCTTCCGACCTTTTTGGGGGAAGGAACATTCCACTCATAAGTTCCACAGACCAATACTGAAAAACAGGAGCTAGCTCAACCCAAAGAGCTAAAGCAGTCTCTAAAAGAGACTAAAACAGGGAGTATTATAGAATAAGAAATTGAAGCATCAATAATAGTGGGATAGGAGGCAAGACCACTTGAGCCTTCTGCAGAACCAAACAATACAACCTTTGTTTTCTTACCACCATCAGGAGATCCTAACTTTGTGGACATCATCTTTGTGTGAACCAAGTTTTATCAAATGACAAGATGAATTCGAAGGTGATCATTAGTTTGGAGGAAATCTCTCAAATCCTAGCAACAACTGGGATCTCTTCTTTTTAGGAATAACACATCTTGCCAATAGTCAAGAATTTATCTACCGATATGGAAATATTAGACGAATCAAGGTCCTATGAGCTACAAAATGATATTCCTTGCTAGACTGTGAAGGAAGTTGAAAACGTATGGACTACCTCTGGTGGAGAGAAATCACTAAGACCTGAGATTGAGGAGTTCTCAACAGATCCTTTATGTACTTTAGAAATCAATCATACAAAAGAAGAGGATTTGCATAACATGATAAAGGAGAGCATATAAATTACTATTGATAAACATCAAGATTACATTGAAATTTGGTTTCAAGAGGTCATCAGGCCATAATACTATTCTTTTCTTCAACACCTTCTCATGCCAAAACAAGTAGGTTGGTTGGTTCTTCATATCCATCTAATCACTACGATAAATTTTTCATATATGGATATGAGTATGTTTCTTATCTTGCTCCGCACATGGTTACATTGGAAGAGTTCTTATACTTGAATAAAGATTTTTCCTTTCTTTTTAGGTAGGGTAGGATAGTAAATAAAAGCTGCATGTTGTTAGTTTAGATTAGAGTCTAATGCAGCCTCATTTTACATTTTCTTTTAATAAAAGAACTATGAGATACATGTTCCTATGACTTGATCTCATTGATCTCCTTAGTTTATTATATTTTAGAGTGTGGTGTTTGCAAATATTTTTAGAGATCTCTATAGGTCTTTATATCACCAAGGGTAGACAATTCCAAGGAAATATAAAAGAAGGATTTTCTTCAAAAACATTGTTACACTTGGACCTTGTTGTCTGCTAAGCATAAAATGAATAATGACTTCTTGTAGTTAGCCATGTTTTTGCAAAGATTTCCATCTTCTTGTTCTTAAGGCATTTTAAAAAGAAGTTTCTCTTGAAAATCTTCACCACCATATAAGGAAGTGATATCGTAACCATCAAGCTTAGAGGTCTCTTGTACAATTTTCCTAAGAAACCTGAGGAAGTGAGTCAAGTGTCTTTATCAACAAGTAACAAGGAAGTCTAATTAGTGGTTATTCATGGAAACATCACAATAATTACAAAGGAAGAAAGTAAGTTGAGACTAGAGATACCTTTATGTTCTTTCTCAATGTTACCATCCACTACACACTAAATAACTTGATTATATCATATCTTTAGATAGGCCACATCCGCTTAAGTACCCCTTACATTGGGAAAATCACTAAGTAATATAACGGAAAGTCGTCCTCTAACATAAATACCATCCCAATTGAAAAAAAAGAAAGAAAAAATTGTTTTTAGAGTTGTTCCCCCATCTTCTTTCATAAAGCAATCTTATACTATAATCTTAAAATATGGAGGGCCAATCTCTGAGGGTTTAAGAGGCTAACCCGCCGGGATACTGAACAGGTCTGCTGGCAGCGGGTATCGGCCTATGGTATGACTAGGTAAACCCGCCAGAGTACTGAACAAGCTTGCTGGCAATGGGGCATTCTACCTAGCAAGGATGGTAATCTGACAAAAATATATAATAAATTTAGACTTGTCCTGATGTACGACATTACTTGCAAACAAAGCTGACATGAAGTATGTGTGATTAATCTAAGGTTAATGAATCTCATACACTTGCCATTGGGAAATAACTCTAATACTATATTGAAACTCTCTTTCCTCCCTCTTCTTATCTATATATAGGATCTCTTATCCTATAGGTGGGGCCATCTCCTAACTATCTCATCAGACCAATCTGTGAAATTTTATTTCTACACTTGACATGCTGTAAATCTTCGGCTATTGGGAGAATTGATTGGTTTCCTATATCTTTGATTGTGAGGTGTCACAATACTTAGGTGTGGGGTAGGGGTTCAAGAGTTGACAAATGATAACATTGCCCAGAAAAAGTAAATCTGTGTAAAAATTTATGTGTATTGTTTTCATGATTTAGACTATTACATTAGCAATCATTTTATTTTCGAAATGCTAATTTCATGTGTGTTATAAACTATTGTACATCTCCTTAACAGACCACTTAATTGGTTTATTATCGTTACAGACTATTCAGTATAGAGTTATCATTACATGCCTTATAAAATGCAAGATAGAGGTATGAATTGTGTGAGCATGATGGAAAAACAAATAATAATGGAACACTCTTATCCTGCCTCTGCTCCTATTTACTATGTTCATGGCCTCTAAGGAATCAATTGCCTCAGCCACAAAGCTCCCAAGAGTTGGAAACCACTAGTTTAAACACCACCAATTGCCAAGAGCAAGCTATAACAGGGTTTTCAAACCCGAATTTCAGAACATCTTTGGAGCTAAGGGATAATCCACAGAGTGGATAAAAGAGGAGATAATCTAACCCCCCTCTCGAAACAGTAAATACCTATTTCTAATTCATGGCACGAGGACGTGCCATATCTTTGGTATAGGGGGGAGTTTCCTGAGCTAAAAAAATGCTAAGCACCAGCCATTTGTACAACAAAACCCATGAGAAGAGGAAGTAGGATTTCTGTCAAAATTCTATCATACTTGGGATATTATATCAACGGTTTTTTGTATGCTAAATTATATACTGCTGACATCATTGTGTGTGTTATGAGTTTACTGTGCATTTTTATGTTTATGCTATAGAAGACTTTGTATCCTTAACTGGTTCTTTGTGACGATTACAGATCAATAACACATTGTTAAACTCACTACAGATCTGTGTTAGATACCTATGAACAGAGGAACAAGATTAAGTGGCTTTGTATTATGCTAGGTATTTAGCTCAATATTGTTTTGATTTGGAGTTTTATGGATGAGAATCTAGGTCTAGGGAGCTAGGTTAGGGTTTCCAAAAGATGAGTTGCAAAAATAGGATGGGGCAAGGTAGGTATACTCAGTAGCATTTAGGATTTGTCATTGCGTATAGGGTAGACGTGGTGAGTTAAAAATGGGAATAAGATCATGAATCCATTCATAAGAATAAGCTGTAACATAACATGACAATTTCATCCAAAACAATGCAAATAACTTTGACACAATCATAGGAAAGCATGGAGGTGGCAACAAATTGTCGTAGAAGAGAAACACATTTTAGAGGCCTTCATTGATGAATTATTTAATGAAAAAGTTATGAATGGAAATATGAATATGTCCTATACACTCTGGAGTCACTAATCCAAGCAAAAATATACATATAAACCCTTCACAATTGATTTGGAAACAAACTATCCAAAAGTACAACAACTGTGACAGAAGCGCAACAGAAAAATACGGGTCAAAGACGGGGCTATAAATTTTTAACCATAACACATTTTACAAAACTAGGAGAGTTGTTTGTATATAGGGTTGTTATTAAGATAAAAATCTCTCATTTTTGTGAAATTCATTCCCATGTTCTTGGAATATGTGCCACAAACGAATGACTAAAACAGGAAATTAAATTGGAGAATTTGATTTTCTGCGATGGGCCTCCAAGAAAGTTGAATATCTCCCACTACATGATACCTGTGTAAATACTGAAGGTGGTTATTATTATTTGATATGTCCTTATAAAAAACCTCCTTTGGTTTTCCAAAATTCATCTTTATTTGGTCAAAAACCTATTTTGAAAATAATGGCTAAAACAAGAAATTAAGTTGGAAAATTTTATTTTCTGAAATAGGTCTCCAAGAAAGTTGAATATCTCCCAATATATGATACCTGTGTAAAAAATGAAAGAGGTTATTGTGATTTGTTATGTAATTAGAAATAACCTCCTTTTTTTTTCTTTCGAAAATTCATCTTTATGTGGTCAAAAAAAGATTTTTAAAATGATGACCAAAAACAGAGTCAAAAGCGCAGCGTGGTCTTGTAGAACACTTTTTGTGACTTTTCCTGATCTATTTTCTGATGTAGTAGTTCCTAGCCATGTGTCTCTGAAGCTTGATGTGCATTTTAGACTTTTTTAGGAGCATCTCCAGGTGTTCATTGACTCTTCCAAGACAATACTCTCTGTCCTTTTCAAATCTTTCCGCAATGGTGCCTTTCATGTCCCGTTGAAACAGTGAAGGTAGAAACTCTGTTTTTAAGCCTTTCATTTTCGATTGTTAGCTCACTTTCAGTTAAATAAACAATTGAATTTTCCCTTCTACTTTTTAAAGAGCTTGGATAAGATGTCCTCTCAAGTGAGTAAGAATGTAACCAACCCCCACAACAGCCTCTTTCACCATGGCCTTATCAAACTCCTTGTTTTAGATGAATTGGAAAAAACAGGGGCAAACTTGGGATGCATTCATTTATCAATTTGTAAACCCTCACCTGACAATCAAGACTAGAAAAAAGACATCAAATCTAAGGACTATTTCTCCATCCAAACCCCACTCTCCAAGGACTCCAAACCCTCCTACACAAGCCATTTCTTTACCAGAGCAAAAATCCAAGAAGTTTGTTGAAATCCAACCATAGCCTCAGAGCACCACTGAAGCAACACAAGGGGCATAAGGAAAAGTCTTCACAGCAAGAAGTAGAGGCCTCTAAAGCTGATCCTCCTCAACAAGCTTAGTCATGAGGGGTAATTTATTTTTGTTTGTAGTGAGACCTGCAAAATATTAAGTGTGGGGGTAATGTTGGGCCCGAGATATGTCACTTTTATGACAATTATTATACACTTTTGCCGTATGTACATATGTGTTTTTCATCTTTTAAAGGAGATTTTTGAAGAGTTTTGTGATAAAACGGTATGATCAACATAAGGTACATATAATTCATGTTTAATGATTGTATCAAGTATAATTCATCCTGTTTTATGTCTTCAAAGAGCTAATTCATGTTTTTCTGGTGTGGGAAAAAACACACTATGTTTCTAGTTGCGACACTTGATCCAACACTCATTCAGGCACTCTTTCTGACACTCGATCTGACACTCTGTCTAGCACTGTGTATTGCACAAAAATGTAGGGTGACTTGGCGATTAAGGTATTGGCGGCCAGTGACGGGAAAATCGGGCACGTGGGTTTTATTCATGCTTATCCCCTCCAGCTACTGAACTCTTGACAACTCAATTTTGGGTTGTTATGGTGGGTGATTATTGGCTAGCTTTGTTTCGGCAGTTAGGGCACCATTAATGAAATTTGCCAATTTTAGAAGTGGTTCGAACCTCCTGTGGTCGACCACTTGGTCTGTAAATCTTATAAATACTATCGTGGTGGTCATACAATAGCTAAGGAGTAGTAGACAAAGTAGAGGATAGAGATAAAAACGTTTTCTTCTGTTTTGCATTTTTTTAATTGCTAGAATTGTATAAGATTGTGTTTTTCAAGTTTTAATGGTGAAATCATTTTGCTGAGCTCGTGGTGTGCATTTGAGGAGTGACCACGACTTGTTGGGGGGCCCACCAACAGTCTAGTAACTGTTCTTTGTGTTATTTATGCATTTCATAGCTTAGATGTTTTTTCATGTACATGAACTGTTCCTTCATTTATTTTTTATCTAATTTTTTGTTGTAGTTTAACTGTTTTAATTTTCTTTTGCAGGTTAGTATAAAGGTGTGTGTTAATATGCATTGATTGATAGATAGAGACGAATTTGCAAATTCATAGAATAATCCCATGTGCAATTAGATATTAGATTGCGTTTTATTTTATGTTGTTAGAATTAAATTTAAAAACAAAGTTTTAATTAGGATAGAACAAAGTTTTTAATTGAGCTTTCTTTGACAAGGATTTGATGGATGGATATGACCAATTTCAGTTTTTAATCATAACTTGCTTATTTCATTTTTATGTAGAATTGGCTTAGCTAGTTGTTGGTTAATATAATTGTTAGTTTACTTTTTAATGTCATGTTTTAAATTTCTGTTTTAAGCATTTCTTTACTGCAGTTTGAATTGTTAGAATAGATGTAGAATAGTTTCCTTTATGTAATTTCCTTCCTAGAATTAAGTTGAAATTATATTTCTTAGTTAATGGTTGAATCTAGTTTTCTTTGAGTTTTCATAGATTTAAAATACAATTTTTTTTCTTTCATAGATTAAAAGAATAGTTTCCTGCCCGCAGGGGTGTAGACCGATTGGCATGTGCCGTGTAAATGGAAGGAAATGTAAAAATGAGGTCTCAAGTTCGATTCTCACCCCAATTTATCCGGAGACGTGCTTGTGGGCTGTGCGATTCTCCCTAGGGGTTATAAGGCAGCCGATAGGATTCGACCCCGTGTCACGCGAGTACGATACTACCGCCGTTACCGATTCCCCTAGTTACAAAAAAAAAAAAAAATAGTTTCCTGCTTTCATAGATTAGAAGATATAGTTTTCTTGCTTTCATAGATTAGAATAAAGTTTTATTGTTGCTGTAGGATAGACAGACTTTTCTTTGACAGATTATATAATAGTTTTCTTATTATAGATTAAGAATTAGATGTTAGTCTTTCTTGCTTTCAATACAATAGATTTCCTTTCATGCATCGCATTAAGCACTTAGTCCAGTTGCCTCTTAGATTTCCTTTCATGCAATAGAAATAGTTTTTCATTAAACATTTAGTCCACTTGCCTCTTAGGCTAGATAGTTGTTCAATGAGAAGTTTTACTTTGATTGCTTGCAAGTTAGTTGCCTTTGCTTACTTGTCTTTCGCTTTAGTAGGTTAGTTAGGTGCCTTTGCTTACTTGTCTTTTGCGTTAGTAGGCTAGTTAGGTGTCTTTTCTTGCTTGTCTATTTGCTTTAATAGGTTAGATAGGTGTTTTTGCTTGCTTGTTTATTTATTTGCTTTCATAGGGTAGTTGCTCATTGAATGTAGGTTGGCAAGTTAAATTAGTTTGCTTTTATCATTTTCTTATTGTTATGCTTAAAGCAGATTGCTTATTGCTTTTTGTTGAACTAGTTTTCTTTACATAGGGTTTGACTTGTTTTCTTAGGAACTATCCATCGATCCTTGCCCCAAAAGTACTTACGTTACCTAGTTTCAATTTGCTTAGTAGGGTTTGCTCATTAGATAGGTTTTGCTTGAGTAGATTTTGCTACAACCCTTCTACCTTTGTCATATATTTTTCTACAACTCTAAGTTTACTTACCCCGGGTTGACAATTTAATTGAGGGTTTTTAGTGTGTTTTTAGTGCATATAGAACACCCATTAGCGAGTCATGACATTCCTTCAAGAGCTCCTTATGGAGATTACTTGACTTAGGAACATAGAGGTGTTAAATGAAGTACACGAGCCCATCGTGAAGAAAGAAATTCCTAGTCTTCCCCTCCTCTACTTGCTTCATAATTTTCTTCAATGTTGGATCAACCTCCAGTTCTTACTTAATATTCTCTCACAACTTTATCAACACATGAATCTGGCTCCCATCCATCATAATAGGTAATTTTTATTCCTCAATTTCAACTAGTTGAGCCTTCCTACTCAAGGCGTTGACAAGAACATTTATTTTCAAGGATATAATCGATGGTCATGTCAAATTCATCCAAGAAGTCCTGCTAGAACGCTTGCTTGGGCGACAAATTGGGTCGTGTCACATAGTAGTTTATCATAACATTATCTATCTTGATCACAAATGTACTGCCTAACAAGTAATGCCTCCATACATGTAGATAGTGCACAATTGTAGTCATTTCCTTCTCGTGGACCGGATATTTTCATTCACGATCTTGTAGCTTCTTTATCTCGAAAGTCATGAGGTGCCCATCCTGCATCAAAACTCCTCCTATGGAAAAATATGAGGTGATCGTATACACTTCAATTGATTGCTCAAAGTTGGGTAGCTTCTATAATGAGGCAGAGACAAATAAGCATTTCAACTCTTCAAAGGCAGACTTACTCTTTTCCATCCAATTCCAAGATCTCTCCTTCTTCAAAAAATTTATTAGTGGTGCAGTGATCTTGGAGTATCCTTCTATGAATTGGTGGTAGTAGTTGGCTAGTCCAAGGAAGACCCTCACATCATGCATGGTTGTAACACCCCCATGATGGGCGTGAATAAAAATAAAATTTTTATATTCTCATTTTCGAGCCAAATCAGCTCTTTGACTCCTTACTAGGGTCCTGCTAACAAATCCACAAACCTCATTGAACCCTGACTGCGCAAACCCACATAAGACACTAGCTTTCCCCATACAACCACAAGGTATGACCGTGTGCTTATGAGAGATGCTTCACATTTCCGGACTTTCAGGATGTGAAGCCACCGAGGATCTCACCCTTGAACTCTCGACCTTCGGTTCCCTCCCAAGAAATCAGATCTACAGTCCTGCGCTATCCCCTCGATTAATGGCTGTGATCGTATCACAATTTCGCGTATTAAGACAATGAAAGCGAGCCAGCTTTGACTATCCATTCCCCGAAATCCTAATTCCTGTAACACCTATCTAAACCCTCTGCCCATGTGACCACTTAGCACAACCAGGGGCTAAGTCTTCGAGCTCATCAGGACTTCATGTCCCTCGACTTCTCATTTCCTCGAAATCTCGGGTCTCAAAATGCCGATCCTCGAGTTAGACCCTTAGCCAAATGATAGCGCCTACCTCCTCCTTCTACCACATGACCCTGTCCTATGACCTAGGGACAATCCACAGAGCGCGTTGGGGTTTCGTATACCGAGATTTTGTGACTTACAAAACTGAGGGGTCTTTCCCTTTGGTCTCCCGGTTGTTGAAATGCCGAAACTCATTCACACTTAAACCGACGACCCAGATCACTCCTGGATCAACGACCACGATCACGTCGTGATTTATTGAATCGTGAGTTTGTGTGGTCCTACCCTTTGACCACTCCAAGTCGCGAGTCAGTGAAATGATACTCAACTACCACGTGTCCTCTGCCAATGGACGGTTCCAATTTCTTCGGGACTTTCAGGACTTTGCCGAGTCCATTATCCTGCCTATGCCAAGGTTAAGATCGATAGTCAATAGAACTCTGACAGATCCTTGGATCTACGGCCTTGGACCCCATCGTTGCTTGCAAATGCTGAAGGGTTCGAGGAATTAACGCCTGCACTCCTCCTCTGGATCCATTGGTCCTGACAGATCTGGGGTATTTCCAAAAGGATCCCGACCATTCGTCTACTAAATGATAGAATACTCCCTTTCGATAATTGGACTCGCTATCCTTTGTGAGCTTGAATCACAAAATTCAACCTCTCAGAGCTTCAAACTCCCATGACTCTGAGACCTTAGAGAGATACTCTTTATTGCATAAGGTTTCCAGACTCGAATGGCATGAACCTTCAGACGGTTCTTGGGAAATTGTCCCCGATCTTAGTCGAGTCTCTGGGTAAAGGTTTGGTACAG